>JACBWV010000839.1:1454572-1484572 GCA_013435795.1 Chlamydomonas sp. ICE-L
GGGGGGGGGGGGAGGGGAAGGGACGTAGGGACAACATTGGGGTCATCAGTGGCAACAGGGTACACAAACACTGAGCTGGCCACAGCAGGTGGTGGGAGGTTGATGTTGATGTGGTGTAGTGTGTGGGCGGGGAGTGTGGGGTTTTTTTTTGGGGGGGGGGGAGTAGAAGGGGACAAATTGGGTCAACTCGGTTTGCACCATGTACACCAACACTGAGCTGGCACACAGGTGGGGGGGTGGGGGTCAGGGGGGGGGAGGTTGTGTGTGTGTGGTGCCGTTTGTGGGACAATATGGGTCAACTCGGTTGCACCATGGTACACCAACAACAATAGTGGCCACAGCAGGTGGGTGGGTGTTGGTTGTTGTGTGGGAGTGGCGGGTGTGGGTTCGGTTGTGTGTGAGGGGGTGGGTGGTTGGGTGGGTGGTAGGGTGGGTGGGGGTGGGACAACATTGAGAGTCAACTCGGTGGCACCATTCATAGGATACAAAGGCTGAGCTGGGCCAGGCAGGTGGGGAGGGGATGGGTGGGTGTGGTGGGGGGGAGGTGGGGGTGTGTGTTAGTGGGTGTGGGTGGTGGGGTGGAGGGGTTTGGTAGTTGGACCAACAACCCCCCCCCCCCCCCCCCCCTTCCAGTTCAAAACTGGTCGCACCATGGATACACCCAGACTGACGAGCGGGCAAAGCAGTTGGGTGGTGGGTGCTGGTGTGTATGCGTGTGTGTGTGTGGTGGTGGTGGTGGTGGTGGTGGTGGAGGCTTGTTAGCTTTGTATGGCATCCCAGCATCGGCAAGGTGGCAATGATCCACTTGGCTAATAAGATCTTGTCGGTCGAGTGGGCGGCGGACAACATTTGAGTCAATTCAGTCGCACCCATGTATACAAGAATGAGCTTGGCACAGAGGGTGTGTGTGGGTGGTGGTGGGGGTGGGGGGGTAGTTGTGGTAATGGCATCACCAGGCATCGCGGAACGGTTGGCAATGATCCACTGGCTAATAAGATCTTGTCGGAAGGGTGGGCGGCGGACAATATTCGAGTCATTCAGTCGCACCATGGGATACCAAGAAGAGCTGGCAACACAGACAGGTGTGTGTGTGGGGTGGGGGGGGGGGGGGGGGGGGTAGTTGTGTATGGCATCACCCAGGCATCGGCAAGGCGGCAATGATCCACTTGGCTAATAAGATCTTGTCGGAAGAGTGGGCGGCGGACAACATTTGAGTCAACTCAATCGCACCATGGTATACCAAGAATGAGCTGGCACAGCAGGTGTGTGTGTGGGGGGGGGGGGGGGGGGGTGGGGGGGGGGGGGGAGGGAGGGGGTTAATTGTGTATGGCATCACCCAGGCATCAGCAATGGCATCGGCAAGGTGGCAATGAACCACTTGGCTAATTTAACATTTGGATCAACTCGATGGCACCATGGTACAGAAACACTGAGCTGGCACAGCAGGTGGTGGGGTGGGTGTTAAGTGTTGGGTGGTGGTGTTGGTGCGTTAATGTGGTGGTGTGGGGGGAGGAGGCGGGTGGTGGGTGGTGGTGTGGTGTGTGTGTGGTGGTGAGGTTGTGTGTTATTTGGAGGCCGTAGTGGGGCGAAAAAACAATCGGGTGACTCACTAGCGCGATGGTACAAAAACACTGGCTGGTTAATCAGGTGGTGGAGAGGGGTGTGTGTGTGGGGGGGGGGGGGGGGGGGGGGGGGGGCAGTGGGCCCACAACCACACCAAAATTGCCACACTCCGCACTCACGCACTCACACACGACCTCACGCACGCACCGCCACTCACCCACCCACCCACTTACCCACCACTTACTTACCCACCCACCCACCCACCAATACCCCCCAATTACCCGCCCACCACCCACTCGCGCTGCAAGCACGCACGCACCCACCAACCCACCAACTCACTCACTCAATCACTCACCAACACTCACTCACTCACTCACTCATCACTCACTCAAACACGCACTCACTCACAGAACCACGCACGCACGTAATCACGCCTCAACCAACTCATCACCCACCCATACCAACCCACTACCCACTCAAATCCACCAACCACCCAACCACCACTTACCCACTCAAACACCCAACCAACCACACCAACCCACACACCACTCAAATCCACCCCCAAAACACCCGACACCCACTCACCCTCTCACATCCACCACCACCCAACCACCCACTCACCATCTCAAATCCACCCAACCACCCAACAACCAACCACCATACCACTCAAATCACCCACCACCTGTACCCACCACCGTTACCCACCCACATTCCCACCACCCATAACCCACCCACCTGTACCCACCCACACACCCATACCCACACACCCATACCACACACCCCATCCCACCAACCCATTACCCCCCACCCATTCCCATCCACCCATAACCCAAACACCCATTCCAGACGCCTGTACCCAACACACCCATACCCACACACCCATACCCACACACCCATACCCACACACCCATACCCACACACCCATACCCACACACCCATACCCACACACCCATACCCACACACCCATACCCACACACCCATACCCACACACCCATACCCACCCACATGTCTACCCACCACACACCATACCGACACACCCATACCCCAACCACCCATTCCCACCCACCCATACCAACCCACCATTCCCATCCACCCTAACCCACCCACCCATGCCCGACCGCATGATCCATAACCTGTACCCAACCACCGTGTACCCACACACCCATACCCACCACACCAATACCAACACAACCATACCCACACACCCATCCCCACACACCCATACCCACACACCCATACCCACACACCCATACCACACACCCATACCCACACACCCATACCCACACACCCATACCCACACACCCATACCCCAAACCAAAAAAAAAAAACCCAGTACCCACACACCCACCTGTACCCACACACACCACCCATACCCACACACCCTCCCACACACCCATACCCACACACCCAACCCACGCACCCCTACCCACACCCCATACCCACAAACCCACCTGTACCCACCCACACACCCAGACCCAAACACACATAAACACCACACCATACCCACACACCATACCCACACACCCATACCCACACACACATACCCACACACCCATACCCACACACCCATACACACACACCCATACACACACACCCCATACCAACAAACCATACCACAAACCATACCACACCACCCATACCCACACACCCTACCCACACAACCGTACCCACAACACCCAACCCTGTACCCACCCACACACCAGACCCACCACCCATACCACACACCATACCCACACACCATACCCACACACTCATACCCACACACCCATACCACGCACCATCCCACACACCCATACCCACACACCCACCGTACCCCCCACAACACCCATACCCACACACCATACCACACACCCATTACCCACACACCCCTACCCACACACCCATACCCACACACATACCACACACCCAGACCCACACACCCATACCCACACACCAATACCACAAACCCATACCCACACCCCCATATACCCACACAACCGTACCAACACACCCATTGGCTCCACACACACATACCCACACACCCGGGACCCACACACCAGACCCACACACCCAGACCCACACCACCATACCTCACACACTCCGGGACCCACACAACCATACCACACACCCATACACACACAACTCCATACCCACACACCCATACCCACAAACCAAGTACACCACACACCCATACCCACACCACCCATACCCACACACCCATAACCACACACCATACACACACACCCATTACTCACCAAACCCATACCCACATACCATACCCACACAACCGTACCCACAAACCCATGCTCACACCCAGACCACACACCCGTACCACACAACCATACCCACCAACCCATACCCACACACACCATAACCACAAACCCGTACCCACACACCCATACCAAACACCCAATCACAAACCAAGACCCACAACCATACCCCAACACCATTGACCCACACACCCATACACACACAATACCACACACCCAATCCCCACAAACCATACCACACACCCATACGCCACCAAACGCATGACCCCACACACCCATACCCACAGCAATCCATACCACACCCAACCATACCCACAACACCCATACCCACACACCCATACCCCACACACCCATACCCCAACACCAATACCCACACACCAATACCACAAACACCATACACAACACCATACACACACACCATGCACACACACCATAACCACCCATACACACACCCCCATACACACACAACAATACACCAAACACCCAGGACAAACACACCCATACCAAACACCCATACACACACACCCATACACACACACCCATACACACACCACCCATACCCAACACCAAGACCCACACTCCCATACCCAACACACCGTACCCAACAAATACCCACACACCCCCTAACCACACACCATACCCACACACCCATCCCCACACACCCATACCCACACACCCGTACCCACACACCCATACCCACACACCCATACCCACACACCCATACCCACACACCCATACCCACACACCCATACCCACACACCCATACCCACACACCCATACCCACACACCCATACCCACACACCCGTACCCACACACCCATGCTCACACACCCATACCCACACACCATACCCACACACCCATACCCACACACCCATAACACCACCCATACAATACACATACCCCACACACCCATACCCACACACCCATACCCACACACCCATACCCAACACCCATACCACACACCCCTACCCCACACACCCACCCACACACACCTACCCACGCACTGACCACCCACCCTCCAGGTGTTGAAGGACAAGCCTTACCTAGATGACCACCCACCCATACCTAGATGACCACCCACACAACCACCCACACAACCACCCCCCCCCTCCCCCAGGTGTTGAAGGACAAGCCTTACCTAGATGACCACCCACCCATACCTAGATGACCACCCACACAACCACACACACAACCACCACCACCCCAGGTGTTGAAGGACAAGCCTTACCTAGATGAGGTGTTGTCATGTACTCCTATGAAACGCATTGGTGAACCAGAGGATGTGGCAGGTGGGTGGTCGTGTGGATGTGGCAGGTGGGTGGTTGTGTGGACGTGGCAGGTGGGTGGTTGTGTGGATGTGGCAGGTGGGGGAGGGCGAGGGGGGGGGGAGGTGGGTGAGCGGGGGGGCGAATGAAGGATGTGGCAGGTTGGTGGTTATGTGGAGTGCAGGATTTGTCAGGGGTGTTGGGGTCGGGGATGGGGGAGGGTGTGGGGGGTGTGTGTGTGTGTGTTGGGGGGGGAGGGGGGAAAGGAAACTGAAAGGATGTGGCAGGTGAGTGGTGTGTGTAGTGGGCAGGATTGGTCAAAGTGTGTGGGGGTGGGTGGAGGGTGGGGGGTGATGAGGGAGCTGGAGGGGGGGGGGGGGAGGGGGGCGAACTGGAGGAGTTGGCAGGTGGGTGGTTGTGTGGGTGTGGAGGATTGTCAGGTGGTGTGTGGGGTGGGGGAATGTTGTGGATAGGGAGGGGTGAGGTGTGGGTGTGGTGGGGGGGGGCGGGGGGGGGGGGGGAAGGGGGGGGGGAAGGGAACTGAAGGATGTGGCAGGGGGGTGGTTGTTGTGTGGATGTGGCAGATGTGCAAGGTGGGGGGAGGGGGGGGGGGGGGGGGGGGGGAGGGGGGGGGGGGGGGGGGGGGGGGGGAGGGGACCGGAGAGGGGGGGGGGGGGGGGGGGGGGACCTAGAGGATGTGGCAGGGTGGGTGGTTGTGGGATGTGGTGGGAGGTTTTTCAAGGTGTGTGGGGGGGGTGGGGGGGGGTGGGAGGGGGGGAGGGGAGGGTGGGTGTGTGCGGGGGGAGGGGGAGGGGAACAGGAGGATGTGGCAGGTGGGTGGTTGGTGGATGTGGCAAGGTGTGTGGGTTGGGTTGGGGCAGGGTGTGTGGGGGGGGGGGAAGGGGGGGGCAAAACTGGATGGCTGTGGAATCGTGGATGGTTTGTGGTGGATGTGTCAAGGTGTCTGTGGGGTGGGGTGGGGGGTGGGGGGGGGAAGTGGGGGGGGGGGCGTGTTAGAGTGACGGGTGGTGTGGGGGGGCAAAACCGGAGGATGGTGGCAGGTGGGGGTGGTGGGTGTTGGAATGTGTCAAGGTGTGTGGGGTTGGGGTGGGGGGGGTGGAAGTGGGGGAGGGGGGTTTAGAGTGACGGTTGGGGTGGGGGGGCAAAACCGGAGGAGGTGGTGTCAGGTGGGGTGGGGGAGTGGATGGTGTCAAGGTGGGGGGGTGGGGCGGTGGAGTGTGTGGTGTGGGGGGGGGGGGGGGGTGTTTGATTGGTTTAGAGTGACCGTTGGGGGGGGGGGGGGTGGCGAACCGGAGGATGTGGAAGGGTGGGTGTTGTGGATGTGCAGGGGGCGTCGTGTGGGGCGCGTGGAAGGGGGTGGGGGGTGGGGGGGGGTTGGTGTGGGGGGGCGGGAGTGGGGTGGAGGTGGGGGGCCAACCGAAAGGAGTGGAGATGAGTGTTTGGGGATGTGGGGTGATGAGTGGCTGTGGGGTTGGGGGGGTGTGGGGAGGGGGTGAGGGTGAAGGGTGGGGGTGGGGTGGGGGGTGGGGGGGGGTGGGGGGGGGCGAACAGGAGGGAGTGTGGCCGTTGAGTGATTTGGGATGTGAGGGTTATGTTGGCTGTGGTTAGGATGTGCGAGGTGGGGGGTGGGGGGGTGGGGGTGGGGTATGGGGGTGGGGTAAGGGGTGGGGGTAAGGGTGGGGGTGGGGTGGGGGTAAGATTTTTGGGGGGGGGGGGGGGGGGGGGGGGCGAACACAGGAGGGATGTGGCATTGTGTGGGTTTGGGGATGTGAAGGGTTATGTGGGCTGTGGGGGGTGGGGTGGGTGGGTAGGGGTGGGGAAGGTGTGGGGGTGGAGTGGGGGTAAGATTGGGAGTGGGGGGTGATGGTGTGGGTGCAGGAGTAGAACAGGGAGTGGCTGTTGAGGGGGGTGTGGATGTGAGGGTGGTGTGTGGTGGGAGGGGGGTGGGAGGGAGGTGGGGGGTGGGGAGGGGGGGGGGGTAAGGGTGGGGTGGGATGGGGGGGGGGGGGGGGGGGGGTAAGGGTGAGGGTGAGGGGGGGGGGTGGGGGGGGGGGGGGGGGGGCGAAGGGGGGGGGCGGCGAACAGGAAGGTTGTGCGTTGAGTGGTTTGTGGACTGTGGGGGGTGGAGGGGGTGTGGGGTGGGAGCAGGGGCTTGGGGTGGGGGGGGAGGGGAGTAAGGAGGGTGGTGTGGGGGGGACGAACGGAGGATTGTGGCCCAGTGAGTGGTTTGGGGGGTGGTGTGGTGGAGGGTTATGTGGTGGGGTGGGGATGGGGTAGGGGGGGTGGGGGTGGGAGGTAAATAAGGATGGGGTTGGGCGGGTGGGTGGGGGGCGAACCGGAGGATGTGGCAGTTGAGTGGTTTGGGGGTGTGAGGGTTATGTGTGGCTGTGGGGATGGGGTAGGGGGTGGGGGTGGGGGTGGGTGGGTGGGGGGCTAAACAGGAGGATTGTGGCAGTTGAGAGTGGTTGATTTGGGGGTTGTGAGGGTTAGGTGTGGCCTGTGGGGGGGGGGGGGGGTAGGGGGTGGGGTGGGGTGGGGGGGGGGCTCAACAGGAGGAGTGTGGGCAGTTAGTCGGTTTTGGGGGCGTGGGGCAGGCGGTGTAGGAGTGAAGGGTTGTGTTGGGGGGTGGGTGGGGGGAGAGGGTGGGGGTAAGGGTGGGGGTGGGGTGGGGTGGGGTGGGGGGTGACTGTGTGTGTGGGGGTGGGGGTGGGGGGGGTGCTGGGGGGGGCGCGATCAGGAGGATGTGGCATTTGAGTGGTAAATGGACGTGTCAGGGGGTGTGAGGGGCGTGTGGGCGAGTGGGAGGGGGGGGTGGGGGGGGTGAGGGGGATGTGGGGGAGGGGGATTGAGGGTGACGTTTGCTGGCAGGGGGAGTGTGGGTTGTGGGGGTATGGGGATGTGAGCGGTGGTGTATGCTTGTCAGGTGTGGGGGGGTATAGTAGGGGTTCTGTGTGTGTGTGATGTGTGTGGGGGGCGGGGGGGGGGGGGGGGGGGGGTTGTGACGGTGGTGTGTGTTGCTTGTTCCCCCCCCCCTCTCTCTCTCTCTCTATATATATATATATATATATATATATATATATATATATATATACTAGTACGGTAGCCCGTGTGGCCGGTGGCCACACCTACTCTCACAAAGACCCCCCCCCCCCCACCTCCTCAATCATAGTACGGTGCCCGTTTGGCCTTTGGCCACACCTATTTGGGACTGGTTACATAATGGTTTACACTTGAAGCCCCCCCCCCCCCCCCCATTCACACACCACCACCACCAAACCATTATCCGCCCCCTCCCCCCTTCCCTCCCGTTGGCCACACCTGTTTTGGGCTGGGTTGCAAAACGGTTTTCTCTGCAGTGCATGCAACTTCAAACATTGACGGACGCATATCCCTTGCGATGGTCTCCCTTGTGCACCCACAACACACACACCACCGTACTCCCCCCCCCCCCCCCAGTTATCTCCACCCCTACCCCCACCCAACCATGTACCCCCACCCACCAACATACTCCCTTACTCTTCCTGGCATATTTCCTGACTCCAGCCCTTCCCCCACCCCAGCCATCCCACCAGCCCCCACCCTCTCCCCACTCTCATCCCTCCCCTCCCTCCTACACGCACCCACCAGCACACACATACTCCACATCTGCCTCCCTCCACTTCAGCTGTGGGCTTTGCTATAGCTGAAAGGCAAACGGGACGATGAGCATCGACAACGTTTGCGCATCATCCGACTCCGCTAAAAGCATCGGACCTGCTTCCCTGCCACCTCAGCTGTGATCGATAGTCGACCCCACTGAAAAAGCTGAACCTGCGAAATCGCAACTGTATATAACTAAAGCTTCTTCTTAGCGATCATGTATTCAGTTCGGCCTAAGAACAATCCTGTTCACCGCAACTGCTCCCGAAGTCAACTCGATCTGAGATTTGGAAACATCGCTAGGTTCATCCATTCGACTTTGCCGCGTGCTCGCTATAGCACAATGCACAGCGACGACATGTTTCTCGATGCAGTGGGAAGAAGTTGCAGTCAAGTTGCTGATTTGAGATGTTCGGTCAAGTTAGGGCGAGAATGCTCAGCGAGATTTTTCATTCGGTCAACTTTGATGTGTGCTTGCTATGGCACAATGCGAAGCGACATGTTTCTCAATGCAGTGGGAAGAATTTGCAGTCAAGTTTGTGCCATGGGATGCATGCGATTCGGACATTTCTAACAGGTCGGCTGACTCACCACGTGACCTCCCGTTGTGCGCAGCGACAGGTCTCTTGACGCAAGGGAAAGGTCTTGCAGAGATGCAGGGGGAAAAGCTTGTAGGAAGACGAACTGTAGCGCTACCGAAATCAGGTGGATGAACTCAGGCGGGAAAAGGAGAAATCGGGCGGGATGCGCAACAGGTAGAATACGCAGGAGGCGAAGGTTGCATAAGGCAGAATTCGCAGGAGGCCAATCAGGCAGAAGTTGAAGCAGTAGGGATTAAAAGCGTGAATGGCTGAGCGTGGAATTGGCTGGGCGGGAATGGCTGGGCGGGAAGTCGGTTAAGTCGGTTTACGCGATGACACCACCACGACCACCACGACCGCGACCATGATTTCTTTATATATATATATATATATATATATATATATATATATATATATATATATATATATATATCCCTATCTCACGCACACATGCACACACCACACTCTTACTCTCTCTATTGCAGGTACCATGGCATTCTTATGCACCCCTGCTGCGGCCTACATCACCGGCCAGACCATCCAGGTTGATGGTGGTTACTCTGTGTTCGGCTTCTTCAAGAACATGCGTCATCCCAGCAAGCTGTAGTCATCTTGCTCCGAAACCAGATACACCAGCAAGCTGTAGTCATCTTGCTCCGAAACCAGATACACCAGCAAGCTGTAGTCATCTTGCTCCGAAACCAGATACCCCAGCAAGCTGTAGCCATCTTGCTCCAAAACCAGATATCCCAGCAAGTTGTGGTCATCTTGCTCCGAAACCAGATATCCCAGCAAGCTGTATTCCCCGTCAGATCCCTTTATATAATTATATCATTATATGCATGTATGCTGTATGAATGTCGTTACAGTCCAGGGGTAGACCAAATATGCTTAAGCGACTTGCTCAACCATGTCAGGAGGGGCTACAACGAAAAAGCCCTCATGAACTGAACCCCAAACAATCGGTGTGCCTGGCATGGGCAGGGCACCAGAGCTGTATCATCATATTCAGACGACCATCTGATCATCTATTAGGACGTCGAGAAGATGCCTTCTGAATAAAGCAGTGCAAGACGACTGTCGGCCAGACGACCGCAGCCAACTTTGCAACATCCAAATAAGTGAAACTTGCACGAGGCAAGAATCCAGATCCAGGGGCGAGAATCCAGATCCAGGGGCGAGAATTCAGATCTAGGGGCGAGAGTCCAGATCCATGGGCAAGAATCCAGATCCAGGGTCGAGAATCCAGATCTAGGAGCCAGAGTCGAAATCCAGGGGCGAGAATCCAGATCTAGGAGCCAGAGTCGAGATCCAGGGGCGAGAATCCAGATGCAATTGCGCGAGTCCAGATCCAGGGGCGAGAGTCCAGATCCAGAGGCGAGAATCCAGATCCAGGGGCGAGAGTCCAGATCCAAGGGCGAGAATCCAGATCCGGGAGCTACTCTTAAGAGTCACCATCCTGAATAATGACGGTGGTCACGATAACTATTGTCGAGGGTCAAAAGGGCCTCTGGCAACGCAATGTAATGTATGTTTTGTTTGCGATTTATGGTACATACCGGCTGCATACCGGTAGAGTTTTTCTTTTCGGCTAGATTGGTCACCGCGCTTCCAGAACCAAGAGGCCTACGCCCTTGTGCGCAATCCTAAACGTCACTCAAAGAGGTTACAGCTGTAAAAAACTCTCGTGTCGAAAAGCACTTGGCCCTCACGGAGGGTTTCATATGGTTCTGGGTTTCACGAAGAACTGATTTCCGAAGAGGTCGATACAGCGTGTGAGTTTGCTCTCATCGATGTTTCATGGATCTGCAGCTCAATTTTGGGGGAGAGAAACCAATCACTCCTTTCCTTTCGTTTGCCCGCTCGGACCCAGTTAAGGTTTTCCTTGACAGCAAGGGAAATTATTACGCTAACACGAACTCAGGGCCCCCGTCGGTAAACCCCACGCCCTAGGGTGAAATTCCTTTCACAGCCAGTCACAGCTAACAAAACAACATGTGGCTTGCATTCTTCAGCCTTGTGATTTGATATCAATAGTTTTCTTACCTATTTTGAATGTTTTGTATGGTTTGTTACTTATTTTGCATGTTTTATTACTTGTTTTGTAAGCTTGGTAACCCACGAGTCTGAGCTGTTCAGAGTCTTGAGAATGTGCTTAAGAAATCTAGGACAGAGCTGTTGTGGTCCCCGTGGTGCAGCATAGTCATGCACCACTGTGTACTGCCGTAGTGCAGGTATTGCCTGCCCGTTTTGCACTACGGCAGTACACAGTGGTGCAGGACTGTGCTGCACCACGGGGTACTACAACAAGAGCATATCAACTTTACATCTTAGTTTCGAGCTGTGCCCCCCATATTATTATGGGATCTATGAGGCTTTCGAATACTATACCGTACCAGGGTACTTCCATTGGCCAAATTGGCCAGCGCTTTAGCGCACTTGAAAGAAAACAAACTGCGCTTTGTAGTGCAAAAAACGCAAAATTTGCTTGCTGCGCCCTCAGGGGGTTGCAGAAAACCGCGCGAGGTGCGCAATGGGGCTCAAAAAGGCAGCGCAGGCTCAAAAGCGGGCACTTGGAAGTACCCTGTACAGAACACTGTATCGTCGGGACATTGATGCCCTTTTCGTGGTTTATCTTGTCCTTATCCTGAATTATTGCTGCTTTATAGACACCTCCGTCTGTACGTTTTTAAGTTTTTGTAGCTATTGGATTCATGGAACTGTCATCTCATCTCATTACAACTTATATCAACATGGTATCAAATCTATATTATTGCTGCTTTATCAAGCCAAGCATTGTTGCTTTTGCTGACATAATCATTACTTGCCCTCCTTTGACCGGCCCAGATGACCTGTGGAACCATGTACGATACCTGGGTTTGTATAATCCTCTACTTGTTGGATTATCCCCCCCTTGTTATTGAGTACGGCAGGTAAGTATGAACAGGTAAGGTACTGTACACGCAGCGTTACATGGCCAGATTACAAGTTTTGGGACCCCTTTATTTGTAATAAAAGGCCTCACGAAAATGCATGGCAAAAATACTTGGGAACAGCAAACTACCGTATATTACAGACCCAAATCCCTCCTCTAGGGGGGGGGGGGGGGGGGGGGGGGTATACCCTCGATGTAGGGTGTTACTCCACGGGGAGGGGGGTGTGTGTGGGGTGTGTGGGGGTGTGTGTGTGGGTGTGTGGGTGTGTGGGTGTGTGTGGGGGGCTGCCCCCCCGGCTGGCCCGGGCTGGCTCGAAATTCTGCGAGTTCCAGGCCACGTCAGCTACTATGAGGCCGGGGCCAGGCCATCCCAATTGGGAATCGAAGGCCAGATCTAGCTGCATCAACCTAATCGCTTTCATCGCTAGGCCAATCTCGAAAGCGATGTGTTTCATAGCTAATAGCGATACATCGCTAAAAACAACTGCCCCCCCCACCCCCCCCCCCTCTATTGGTGTTTGGCCCCAGTTAAAGCAAACGGGCTGGCCCCCTCAACCTAACGCCTCGCAATAAGGCATACTACTTTAGATTAGCTTCTTTGTTTTTTTGCAAAGTGGTCCAAGGCTGGACCTAATTAAGTTAAGACCTGACAACTATTTGGCAAAAACTGAATTTGCTTGTGCGACATTTTCTTGTTTCGTGTTTACATAATGTGTTACTTAGTTCATTGGGCCCTTCAGTCTGCAAATAAGGTATACATAATGGTGGCTTACTACCAGGTTTGCCCTAGGTGTAATTTGGTATACGCAAATAAGGTATACATAATGGTGGCTTACTACCAGGTTTACCCTAGGTATAATTTGGTATACGCAAATAAGGTATACATAATGGTGGCTTACTACCAGGTTTACCCTAGGTGTAATTTGGTATACGCAAATAAGGTATACATAATGGTGGCTTACTACTAGGTTTACCCTAGGTGTAATTTGTGTATGACCAAGCGCTACCCGTGGGTAACTCATTACCAGTGTGCATCCGATACAATGTGCATACCGATTTTGTGACACCTATTAAAATTTTATTTTTAATGGTTTGCGGTACTCAAAAGTAAATTTGGTACAACTCGTGGCCTGAATGTACTGTGAAATACATTATTCGCTAGAAGTTACTTGGCAGCAGCGAGCCAGCTGGGAACGACTCAGGTTTGGTTTTGGCAAAAGGCCGTTTGCCAAGTCTTTTGCCATTTAATGCTTTGCTGACGGTTTTTGAATATTATCACTCCAGTGCTACAGATGATGAACCAGCGATTCAGCTAGGTCATACTCACCTATCACCCTTGCTCACATCGAGTCACACTATGGCTTGTGGCCCTCATGCACGAGGCCCCCCCTTTGGATACCGACGATGGCCCTCATGCACGCCCTGGACACCGCCGTATGCTGATATGTCCCATCCGCGAAGCAGCGGCGTGCAAATAATTCTGACACCAACCACAGTTAACTCAACTGCCACCTCCGGCCTTGGTTTATCCTTCGGCAACTGGCCTAGAACAAGTCCCCTCCCCCCCTTGCCGCAAGCCCCTCCCTGCCCCCCCTGGGCAGTCATTAGCTTCCACATCACCAATTACAGAGCTTTACAGTACATGCATGCGATAGCGGCATGATTCGAACGCTGCTGCATTCTGCCGATGGGCATGCATTCTGCAGAAGTGCGCGGGGCGAGCGTCACGCATCGCGCGTTGCTGCTCACCCAGATTTCAGGTGCGATTAATTGGGGAGAAGGCCTTAGAGAGCTTGAGCAGGATAATGACAAGCATTCCCCTGCTCCCTCCGGAACAGTCCCCCACCATTGCATCCCGGTCGTGTGCTTCGATGCCTGCCGATGCGATTCATCCCCGCATGCATCCGCTTACGTCGATATTATATGGCTAATAGCTCAATTGGTTTGTCTGAAGAATAGGTTTGCCATCCTATCCTCCTTGATGGTCAGGTAGGCTGGGAATAATAATAATTGGTGCATGCTTCCTTGCGCTTCATGCGTCTTACTGTCTGCAGCATACAGTTCGCCCCCCCGTGCTATACCCTCGGGAACCAGGGAGTATACCAACTAGCATTCGAACCCATGCTGCGGGCGGGTAGTTAATTGGGCATGGTTGCATGGTTCCAGTCAGCAATTTGTCTGCTCGCCGTCTACGGCAGTCATAATACCAATCGGAAACAAAGCATGCTTGTCATTATGTATGTGGGGGGGCATGCTAGGTCTAAAGGACTGCTGGTTTGGATTTCCTAGGGTAGCGGATTCTCTCATTCCCTATCTGCTCCGAGCTTGCGTCCCTTTGACTTTGCGAGCCGAACCCTTGCGAAGTGGCGCGATGCTCGTTAATATCGCACTGCGCGATGGGTCACACTGGAATCCGTTGAGCAGTTCGCTGGTCGTCAGGCTGGCGTTATTATAAGGCGTCTGAAGACCTGACCCGGCCTGAATCGAAGAATTGTCTGAAGAATAATCGTTGCATGGCTGAACAACCGGCTGCAGAATATAATTCGTCCCCCCATGCGTTACCCTCGGAAACCATGGAGTAGAACAACGTAAAGGGGTCGGAAGATCTGACGCCGAACATAGACCCCCCTCGGATTGTCTCTGACCAATTCAAAGGCTATGATCCACCCCAGCGATGCTGCTGCTGCTGCTGATGATGATGATGCACCGACGATGTCGACCTAGCCCCGTCCCCATGCGTGAAACTGAAAGCATGCGGCCATGGTCACATCAACAGTTGCCCTTCATGACGCGAACAACAACGAGCCTCCATCGCTGTAGCATCACGAGAGGCCTCTCATTATCATGCCTATCGCGACAGCCCTTAAACGTATGCTCATAGGCTCGATTTCGATATATTCGATTGGGGAAGGCCCTTGCGACCAGTTAGGGTCGTCTGTCTGGGGTTTGAGATAAGGTTGACTGGTCTCCACGTCAAACCACAAACAGATCTACGTGACAGTAGAATCTTCAATGAGGATTCGAGGAAAAGAAAAGCAGTATGCCAAGTGGGCGTGACTTAACTCAGCTGTCCAAAGGGGGTCCCAGGGCAACGCCATGATTCAAAGATTCAAATATCTGGCTCAAAAGTTGGAGGGCTGGCTTCTCTCCATGGAGTCCAGGCAATATGAAGCCAGCCCTCCAACTTTTGAGCCATGGAGGGCAACACACACCCTACACACACCCTTTCTGACCACACCCAACACACCCCCTATCACCCACACACACTCCCCCCCCCCCCACCACCACCACCACCACCACCACCACCACCACCACACCACCACACACATACACACACACACACATAGGAAGGCAAAAGGTCATGCGCATGCCCCCCCCACCCCCCACCCCCCCGATGCACACACACACACACACACACACAGATAGGAAGGCAACAAGCACATGCACATGCCCCTCCCCACCCCACCCCACCCACCCATACACCCATACACACCCATACCCACACCCACTCCCACACCCACACCCACACCCACACCCACACATAGGAAGGCAACAAGCACATGCACATGCACATGCCCTTCCCCCCACCACCCACGCACCCACTCCCACCCACCCACACATAGGAAGGCAACAAGCACATGCGCATGCCCTTCCCCCCCCCCCCCCCCCCCCCCCCCCCCACTCACACATAGGAAGGCAACAAGCACACACACACACACACACACACACACAGGAAGGCAACAAGCACATGCAAATGCACATGACCCCCCCCCCCCCCCCCCCCCCCCCCCCCCCCCCCCCCCCCCCTCCCCCACCACCATCCCTCCCTCCTCCTCATGTGCATTGCAGGACCAAGCGCGTGCATGTGCTGCATACTGCTTCCAAATTAGGATCTTCTCTAGTGTGCTCTGCCACCAGCAAGTCTCCAGCTAAGAGCAAGAGAGGCTTGCGCCAAGGTATGGATGGGTGGGTGAGTGGTGGGTGTGGGTGGGTTTATGGAGGGTGTGGGGGGGTGAATGGTGGGTGTGGGGGGGTTTATGGAGGGTGTGGGGGGGTGAATGGTGGGTGTAGGTGGGTGAATGTGTGTGTATGTGTGGGTGGGTGGGAGAGCTCAAGCTGAGAGCAAGAGAGGCTTGTGCCAAGGTATGGGTGGGTGGGTGTGGGTTGGTGAAAGGATGGGTATAGGTGAGTGTATGGGTGGGTTAATGGTGGGTGTGGGTGGGTTTATGGAGGGTGTGGGGGGGTGAATGGTGGGTGAATGTGTGTGTATGTGTGGGTGGGTGGGAGTGCTCAAGCTGAGAGCAAGAGAGGCTTGTGCCAAGATATGGGTGGGTGGGTTAATGGTGGGTGTGGGTGGTTTATGGAGGGTGTGGGAGGGTCAAAGGGTGTGTATGGGTGGGTTAATGGTGGGTGTGGGTGGGTTTATGGAGGGTGTGGGTGGGTGAATGGTGGGTGTAGGTAGGTGAATGTGTGTGTATGTGTGGGTGGGTGGGAGTGCTCAAGCTGAGAGCAAGAGAGGCTTGTGCCAAGATATGGGTGGGTGGGTGTGGGTTGGTGAAAGAATGGGTATAGGTGAATGGATGGGTGTGTGTATGGGTGGGTTAATGGTGGGTGTGGGTGGGTTTATGGAGGGTGTGGGTGGGTGAATGGTGGGTTTAGGTGGGTGAATGTGTGTGTATGAGTGGGTGGGTGGGAGTGCTCAAGTTGAGAGCAAGAGAGGCTTGTGCCAAGATATGGGTGGGTGGGTGTGGGTTGGTGAAAGGATGGGTATAGGTGAGTGGATGGGTGGGTGAATGGTGGGTGTAGGTAGGTGAATGTGTGTGTATGTGTGGGTGGGTGGGAGTGCTCAAGCTGAGAGCAAGAGAGGCTCGCGCCAAGGTATGGATGGGTGGGTGTGGGTTGGTGAAAGGAAGGGTATAGGTGAGTGAATGGGTGTGTGTATGTGGGTGAATGGGTGGGTTTATGGTGGGTGTGGGTGGGTGAAAGGATGGGTTTATGGTGGGTGTGGGTGAGTGAATAGGTGGGTTTATGGTGGGTGTGGGTGGGTGAATAGGTGGGTGAATGGGTGTGGGTGGGTGTATGGTGTGTGTGGGTGGGTGAAAGGGTGGGTTTATGGTTAGGGTTGGGCCGGCGTATGAACGTATAGTCATACGTTCCTATAATCATACGTATATTCATACGTATGATTTTTTCTCGAAACGTATAATCATACAAACGTATGAGTAGTGTACGTCGAAAAGTACAGCTAGCTTCCCGGCATTTGACTTTCTCAGTTTTCATTCAATATTTTATTTTGATAGCTCATTGGAAAGCTACTAACCTCCTCTATCACATTATGCAATAAAATTAACCTTTCAATTGTACAATTTTGTTTAAATTTGGACCAAAGTTTCATTTAGATAGCCAGATATCAGGCACATATATCAGAGTGTCACCTAGCCTTTCATTCCATTGAGCTCCCATGAGGGCGCGGTGGATTGATGGTGCAGGCCTAGTGCAATGTGAACACGGACACTATTGCAATATAGTTATACAGTTATATTATTATGCATGTATACAGTTATATACACAAATCTGAGGGCCAACCTCTCCTTTGAAAGGGGGGAAAATATGATCTACATAGCTGCCAATGCTGACCTTGCCGACAAAGTCTATGTTGATGAGGAGGTAGCCGTGGATGCCATGGGCCTTGAGGACTGAACCTGTAGCTGACTGAGGGAGCTGCCTAGAAAGCTTACTTGAGCCTAGTGCAACGTGAACATGGTTACATAGACAGTATGTCAATTATTATTGGCAGTGAATGGCTCCCTTAGATTGGCACCGCGCTTCTTGATCAACGCAGTTCTGGTCGTGATTTATGTTTTGAGATTTGGACAATCTAAACTTGTCCGATTATTTTTTTGAGAGTTGATATGTGATGCCAATGAAATTAGCTACGCGGCAATATCTTTAAACCCATGTAAAAGTTTTTTCTCGAGAAGTGTCTAATTTCTCTAATACGTTTTCATACGTTTATACGCACACATTCATACGTTTATACGTTTATACGGCATATAAAAATCAAAATATACGTTTGCTTCCCAACCCTATTAATGGTGGGTGTGGGTGGGTGAAAGGGTGGGTGAATGGGTGGGTTTATGGTGGGTATGGGTGGGTGAATGGATGGATGGGTATGGATGGGTGGGTATGGATGGGTGAAACTGTGGGTATGTGTGGGTGAATGGGTGGGTGTAAGGGTGGGTATGGGTGGTTTATGGTGGGTGTGGTTGGGTGAATGGGTGGGGTGAAAGGGTGGGTATGGGTGGGTGGGTTTAGGGTGGGTAAGAGGGGTGGGTGTATGGGGGGGGGGATGTGGTCGTGTGGAAGGGTGGGTATGGAATGGGTGGGTGAAAGTGGGTATGGGAGGGGGTGGGATGAGCCGGGGGGGTGAATGGTGTGGGTATGGAGGGTGTGGTCGATGATGGGGTGGGTGAAGGGATGGGCGGGGGAATGGTTGGGTTACAGGATGGGATGGGTGAAGGGGTGCGTAATGGATGGGTGTGGGTCTGAAGGGGTGAATGGTGGGTAGGATGGGTGGGTGCTGGGTGGGTAGGGAGGGGTGGGTGGGATGGTGGGTATTAATGGTGGGGTGAATGGGTGGGGAGCTGGGTTGGTGAATGGGTGGGTATGTTGGGTGGTAGGATGGGTGGTGAATGAGTGGGGTCGGCTGGGTGGGTATGGGTGGGTGGGTTGAATGGGTGGGTATGGAGGTGGTGAATGGGGTGGGGTAGGCTGGGTTGGGTAATGGTGGGTGGGTGAATGGGTGGTTTGGATGGGTATGGATGTTTGGATGGGTATGGGTGATTATGATGGGTGGGTGATGGGTGGTTCTAAATGGGTGGGTCGTGGTGGTGGGTGCATGGGATGTGTATGGATGTTGGTATGTGTGGGTCTGGATGGGTGGGTGAATGGTGGTCATGAGATGAGTGGGTGCCTGGGGTGGTATAGGCCGGATGGTGAGTGGATTGGTTGGGTCTGGATGGGTGGGTTGTTGCATGTTTGGGTCTGATGGGGGGAGTACTGGTAAGGGTGGGTGCCATGGTGGGTAATGGTTGGGCGGGTTATGGTGGGTATGTTGGTGTGGGAATGGTGGGTATGGATGGTGGTGAATTGGTGGTCTGTCTGTGTGAGGATTCCTGTTGTGTTAGGGCGACTGGTTTGTTCTGGATTGTGTTTATGTTTGTGTGATTGCTGGGTGGGTTACCGGGTGTGTTGCTGGGTGGTGCTGATCTATGAGTGACACCCCCCATCCCTCACCTCCCCCTCCTTGCCGCGACAGATGTCATGCAAGCTACAACCAATCCACCGCGTGGTCCTGGTGTGTGAGTCTGGTTATCCCTGTGTCTTGTTCCCTTTTTCCTGTGTGTCACCTTAGTGTCACCTAGTCGTGTCCTGGGTTTCTGATCTTGAGCTGAAACTCACACCATCACTCCCACTCACTGCAGATAAGAGTCATGGCAGGCTAGAACAATGCGAATTTCAGCTCTGACTGCCAATATGAGCAGGATCAGAGGTCGCTGCGTAACTATGTTTATATTAGTACGTATGTAACCCTGTGTGTTTAAGTGGCAGGAGGGGGGGGGGGGGGGGGGGGGCTGCGCTCTATTGCGCCATATAGCAGATTGGAGTTCGGCTGTGTGTCTGTTTCCGGTGTGTGTCGTGAGAGTGTGGTGGGGTGGGGACTCAGGCTGTGCTGCGCATATAGCAGATTAGTGGAGGAAGGGCTGTGTGTCTGTGTGTGGTGCGTTAGAGTAGTGGGTGGGGAGTGGTGGGGGAATGGCGGCTGTGCTGCGCAATATGAGCAAGATTAAGAGGTAGGCCGAAGAATACTATGATACTAGTAATAATATAAGTGAATGAGTACGCCTTGTGTTTGAGTCAGGGGGCTGTTGCTACTGACTGCACAATATGAGCAGAGTAGAGGTCGCTGAATAAATACTATTATACGCTAATAATAATATACAGTAATGATAATCTGTAGGTTGTTGAGTGGCAGGGGGGGGGGGGGGGGGGGGGGGGGGAGGGGGGGGGGGGGGGGGGGGGGGGGGGGGGGGGGGGGGTGGGGGGGGGGGGGGGGGGGGGGGGGGGGGGGGGGGGGAGGGGGGGGGGGGGGGGGGGGGGGGGGGGGGGGGGGGGGGGGGGGGGGAGGGGGAGGGGGGGGGGGGAGGGAGGGGGGGGAGGGGGGGGGGGTGGGGGGGGGGGGGGGGGGGGGGGGGGGGGGGGGTGGGTGGGAGGGGGGGTGGTGGGGGGAGGGAGGGGGGGGGGGGGGGGGGGGGGCGCGCAATTGAGCCAAGATGAAGCGCGCTGAATAACTGATTATTTTTGGAAGAGAAGCCGGGATACGTGTCATGCGGTCATAGAAACTTTTAGGACCCTATAAATAAATCATATGTGAATGAGTAATACATATATAAACACTATAAATATATAAATACTTTAATACATAATTGGATAGTGCTGGGTAATCGTGTCATGAGGTCATGGAACTTTTAGACCGATAATAAGGCATATGTGAATGAGAATACATATTAACCTATATAAATATTCAACACTATAATATAGCAATTACTTAAAATATATAAAGGGGAGGATACGCGGGATACGTGTCCGAGGGTCAGGGAACTTTTGATACATATAATACATTACAAAGATGTAACAGATATATTCATTTTGGAGGATACGCTGAGATACGTGTTAAGGTCATGAAAACATTTAGGATCCATTTAAATAAATAAATTAGTATAACATTTTGGAGGATACGCTGGGATACGTGCTTAGGTCATGAAAACATTTAGGATCCATTGAAATAAATAAATAAGTATAAACATTTTGGAGGGTACGCTGGGATACATGTCATGAGGTCATGGAAAATTGTAGGATCCCTTTAAATAGATAAATAAATAAGTATATGCATTTTGGAGGATGCGGTGGGAAATGTGTATTGATGTGTGTGAAGGTCACGGAAAGACTAAAACAATACGACAATAAATGAAAAATTACAATCGAGATGTCGCGCCAGTTTAATTCAAGCGCGCAGCTTTTGGCGCTGTTGAGCGCTGACTTTTTGTACTCTAAAAGATTTTGCAACCCCTTTGGGGGAGCGTGCAATCAATTTTTGCGCTTTTTGCACTACAGCCAGTGTTTTTGTTTTCCAAGTGCGCTAAGCGATGGCCAATTTTGTCCATTTGAAGTAACCCTGGTGCCGGAGTCTAACCGTGACGGCACAAAGATGAGCGATTGAGAGGTGCGTGAAAGAAGTGATTCTCTTGGAGGATAAGGTGGGATACGTGTTACAGGGTACTACAAAGCGCGCGCGGCAGCGCGTTTGCGCGCACGCTTTCTGAGCCCCACTGCGCGTTTTGCGCAGTTTTTTAAACCCCTGTGGACGCAGCGCGCAGTTTTTGCGCGGTTTGCACTGAAGTGCTCCAATTATGACGATTTGGTGTGCTTTGAGCGTCTGACCCAATTTGACAAAAAGTAGTACCCTGACGTGTTAAGGTTATGGAAACTTTGAGAATCCTTATAAACAAGTAATTCATGTAGAATTATAGCAATTCAGGGGATGAACTGACGAACAAACAAATTGTGTGTTTTGGTTTCCGCGAGAGCTCGTACTTACGTACTTTGAACGAGAATTTGGGCCTGGATCGAGAAATTCTCGGACATTTCTCGACAATTTCTCATATGAAGTACGACACATTTGTCCGTTCTCCCTGAATTGCTTATATTTTAAATACATTTTAGGATACGTTCCTTCGGTCCGCCTCTTGGCGTTGCAGGTCGTTGGAAACCGCTATGGTAGCTTGTCCCAGTTTGAGGTAGGAAACGCTCCCCACCGCGAAGACGGGCTCCCTTAACAACCACGCCCACAGGCGTTTACATTACACATTTTAGATTTTGAGGATACGCTTGGATGTGTGCAAAGGTCACGGAAAGACTAAAAACAGTATAGTAATAAATGAAACAATGAAATAATAATAATGTCTGGGCTGCGCCGACGTACTTGCCGCACCACCCACACCTTGGCTGAGCTATGCAAGACCATCTTGGCCGAAACCAAAAAATGCACCCTAAAACCTTAACCCTACTTGCCGCATGGCCCACACCTTGACCGAGCTCTGCGAGACCATCTTGGCCGAAACCAAAAATGCACCCTAAAACCCAAACCCTGATTACCGCATGGCCCACACCTTGGACGAGCTCTGCGAGGCCATCTTTGCGGGGAAAAATGCACCCTAGAAACTAAACCCTGATTGCCGCAGGGCCCACACCTTGGCCGAAACCAACACATGCACCCTAAACCCTTAACCCTACTTGCTGCAGGGCCCACACCTTGGCCGAGCTCTGCGAGATCATCCTGGCGGACGGCTGGTCCTTTGTGGGGGCCAATTCCGCCTACGCACTGTCCCGCCTGGCAAAGCTGTACTGCACGGCTCATAACGGTGTCTCTGTGCACGCCACCCTGTCGAGACAGCCTGGCAGCATCCAGAAAACCCTAGTCCTCCCTGCCCTGCATGCGCTAGATGCCCTGGTGATGGCAGAAGCTGACGCTTTCGAAATGTGGGACATAGCTCTCACTCTTTGGTCGTACAGCAGCATGGGGCACTACAACAAGGCGGTTTTTGAATGCATCTGCCAGCGTGGCGGGACAGCTCAGCTGAAAATGAAACCAGTGGACTGTGCCATGATCATGACCTCATTCGGCAGGTTTGGCCACCACCACCCAACCCTGCTGAGAACCATCCCAACGGTGTGTGCTCATGTGTGTGGGCTTGTGAGTGTGTGGGCTTGTAAGTGTGTGTTTGGGTGGGTGGGTGGGTGGGTGGGGGGGAGGATGGACCAGGCCATGATCATGACCTCATTCGGCAGGTTTGGCCACCACCACCCGACCCTGCTGAGAACCATCCCAACGGTGTGTGCTCGTGTGTGTGGGCTTGTAAGTGTGTGGGTTTGTAAGTGTGTGTTTGGGTGGGTGGGTGGGTGTGTGGGGGGGGGAGGATGGACCAGGCCATGATCATGACCTCATTCGGCAGGTTTGGCCACCACCACCCAACCCTGCTGAGAACCATCTCCACGGTGTGTGCTCATGTGTGTGGGCTTGTGAGTGTGTGGGCTTGTAAGTGTGTGTTTGGGTGGGTGGGTGGGGGGGGGGGGGGGGAGGATGGACCAGGCCATGATCATGACCTCATTCGGCAGGTTTGGCCATCACCACCCGACCCTGCTGAGAACCATCCCCACGGTGCGTGCTCATGTGGGTGTGTGCTTGTGTGGGTGTGTGGACTGTTTTGTCACCACCACAATTATTTATAAACATACTCCTTGTATGGGCTTTGCAAAGTCAGATTGTAATATCCTAAACCACATGGGATAAATACAGGCCTGACCTCTTCCTCATTGACGACGAATCCAAACCAAGAATAGCCCACTTAGTTGAACTGGGGTACTGCTCAGACACTAACCCCCACATCAAATTCCAGGAAAAGAGCGTTCGGCATAAGAAGCTCCAACGTATCCTTCAACAACAAGGATTCCTTGTACACTACCTAGTCTTCACCGTAGGTACCACTGGTACCACACCCATCACAACTATTACCAATCTCTCCACCTTCGGGATCAGTCGCGAACGCGCAGACAAACTCATCTCTAAGCTGCACAGAGAATATATTGCCTCCTGCACCAGCATTCTTGCCACACGTCGCATGAAGGAGTCCCTACCACCTGGAGGGTGACACTTACTATGTCTGCCATGGTTCCTTTCCCCAGCTGTGGCGAAAGGGGGGGGTCCCCTTAACATCACGCCCCTCCAGGCGTTATCTTTTTTTTGTATCTAATACAGGCAGGCAACATACATAACCCTGCTACCTGTTTCCTATTCAGGCAATGCTGTCCTAGCTGGTTGGCTGCAAGGCGCATGACACCTCTCTGTACCATATCTAATACAGGCAGACAGCGTAAACAAACATTCCACCTGTTTCCTATTCAGGCAAAGCTGTCCTAGCTGTGTGGCTCAAAGGCACATGAGAGCTCTCTGTACCATATCTAACACACGCAGGCAACGTAAACAAATATGCCACCTGTTTCCTATTCAGGCAGTGCTGCCCCAGCTGGATGGCTGCAAGGCACATGAGAGCTCTCTGTACCATATCTAACATACGCAGGCAACGTAAACAAAAATGCCACCTGTTTCCTATTCAGGCAATGCTGTCCTAGCTGTATGGCTCAAAGGCACATGAGAGCTCTCTGTACCATATCTAACACAGGCAGGCAACGTAAACAAAAATGCCACCTGTTTCCTCTTCAGGCAATGCTGCCCCAGCTGGTTGGCTGCAAGGCACATGAGAGCTCTCTGTACCATATCTAACACAGGCAGGCAACGTAAACAAAAATGCCACCTGTTTCCTATTCAGGCAATGCTGCCCCAGCTGGTTGGCTGCAAGGCACATGAGAGCTCTCTGTACCATATCTAACACACGCAGGCAACGTAAACAAAAATGCCACCTGTTTCCTATTTAGGCAATGCTGTCCTAGCTGTATGGCTCAAAGGCACATGAGAGCTCTCTGTACCATATCTAACACACGCAGGCAACGTAAACAAAAATGCCACCTGTTTCCTATTCAGGCAATGCTGCCCCAGCTGGTTGGCTGCAAGGCACATGAGAGCTCTCTGTACCATATCTAACACAGGCAGGCAACGTAAACAAAAATGCCACCTGTTTCCTATCCAGGCAGTGCTGTCCTAGCTGTATGGCTCAAAGGCACATGAGAGCTCTCTGTACCATATCTAACACAGGCAGGCAACGTAAACAAAAATGCCACCTGTTTCCTATTCAGGCAATGCTGTCCCAGCTGGATGGCTGCAAGGCACATGAGAGCTCTCTGTACCATATCTAACACACGCAGGCAACGTAAACAAAAATGCCACCTGTTTCCTATTCAGGCAATGCTGTCCTAGCTGTATGGCTGCAAGGCACATGAGAGCTCTCTGTACCATATCTAACACACGCAGGCAACGTAAACAAACATTCCACCTGTTTCCTATTCAGGCAATGCTGTCCCAGCTGGATGGCTCAAAGGCACATGAGAGCTCTCTGTACCATATGTAACACACGCAGGCAACGGAAAAAAAAATGCCACCTGTTTCCTATTCAGGCAATGCTGCCCCAGCTGAATGGCTGCAAGGCCCATGTGATCTCTATACCACCTTGAACACAAGTACCTTGGTTACCTCTCCAGGCAATTTAACCAAGCTGTGTGTGTCCTATCCAGGCAATGCTGTCCCAGCTGAATGGCTGCAAGGCGCATGAGATCTCCCAGGTTGTGTGGGGCTTTGCCAGGCTAGGCGTTGTCACACCCAACGTGAAAGTGCTATGTGAGGCTGTGGTGGACCGGCTGATGTGGAGCATGGACCAGTTTGGATGCCAGGTGGGTTAGAGTTTAGGGTGAAGGGTGTGGGTGAAGGGTGTGGGTGTTGGTGTGTTGGCAACAGTGCTAACAGCTTGCTAGGTGTGTACCTGGGCACATGGTTGGATGCCGTGTGGGCGTAGCAGGTCTTTGCTATACCAGGTGCTGACACACCCTATGTGAAAGTACTCTGAGGCTGTGGTGGGTGTACCAGTGCTTTGCTAGGCTAGGCAATTTTACACTCCCCACCTAAACAGAGGTTCCAAAAAAAAGAATACCGAAATGTGAGGCTGTGTGGGGTACCCGTGCGTTTGCTAGCTAGGCACTGTACAACACCCATGTAAAGTGCTCTTGAGGCTGTGGTGGGTGTACCAGTGCTTTGCTAGGCTAGGCAATGTCACACCCAATGTGAAAGTGCTCTGTGAGGCTGTGGTGGGTGTACCAGGGCTTTGCTAGGCTAGGCAATGTCACACCCAATGTGAAAGTGCTCTGTGAGGCTGTGGTGGGTGTACCAGTGCTTTGCTAGGCTAGGCAATATTACACCCAATGTGAAAGTGCTCTGTGAGGCTGTGGTGGGTGTACCAGTGCTTTGCTAGGCTAGGCAATGTTACACCCAGTGTGAAAGTGCTCTGTGAGGCTGTGGTGGACCGGCTGATGTGGAGCATGGACCAGTTTGGATGCCAGGTGGGTGTAGCAGGTTCTGTGGCGGTGTAGGTCAGAGTTAGGGTATTATCGCGGTGTATGGGTGGATGCCACGTGGGATGGAGTTTAGGGTGAAGCACACACCCAAGCTGAAGCACACAACCATGCTGCACCATACCTCCCCAACCACCACCACCACCACCACCTCCAATCCCCCACCCTCATACAGGAGCTTGTTATTATCCTATGGAGTATGTCCGCCACCACCACCACCACCTACTCCCCCCCCCCCCTTACACTCTGCTCACACCCTGGCGCCCTCACCCAGGAGCTGGTGGTTATCCTTTGGAGTATGCCCATCACTACCACACACCATCATCATCATTACCCCCCCCCCCCCCCCCCCCCCCCCCCCCCCCCCCCCCCCCCCCCCCCCCCCCCCCCCCCCCCCCCCCTACCACCCCCCTAACCAACTCCCCACCCACTCCCCTCCACCACACAGGAGCTGGTAGTCAACCTTTGGAGTATGTCCAAGCTGAAGCACACAACCCAAGCTGAACAATACCCTTCCACCCCACCCACCACCACACACCCACCCACCACCCACCCACACCACCACTACCATTACCACAACCACCCAACCCCACCAAACCCTCTCCCACCCACACCACCAACCCCACCTTCATACCCCACCAACCTCACCCTCACATCCTCAACCACCAACCCCCCTCCCACCCACACCACCAACCCCACCCTCACGACCCCCCCCCCCCCCACAACCACCACCACCCTCCCCCCCCCCACACACACCACCACACCACCACCACACACACACACACACACACACACCACAGATCCCCCCACCCCTCACCCCCCCCACCCCTCCCACCAACCTCCACCCACCCAGGAGCTGGTGGTTCTCTTTGGAGTATGACCAAACTGAAGCACACACCCAAGCTGCCCCCCCCCCCCCCCCCCCCCCCCCCCCCCCCACACACACACCACCCTCCCCCCCCCACACACACCACAGATCCCCCCACCCCCTCACCTCCCACCACCCCTGCACCCACCCAGGAGCTGGTGGTTATCCTTTGGAGTATGTCCAAGCTGAAGCACACACCCAAGGTGCAGTTCCTCCAGCGCCTGGAAACCAACCTCGTGCGCCTGCTGCCCTACCTCTCCCCCCAAGACATCTCCAACACGATGTACAGCTTTGTCAAGCTGCGGTACAAGCCGGCCGCCTTCATGGACGCAGCCCCCCCACACCTGGTGGTCCAGCTGAACGATTTCAAAAGCAATGAGATTAGCCAGATGCTGTACGGTTACACCCAGTCCAGGCACTACCATCGCTCACTGCTCAATGTACTGGCCCCGGTAGGTGGGGGGCAGGGTGAGGGGTGGTAGGGTGGAGTGGGGTGTGGGTTAGGTGTGGGTGGAGTGGGGTGTGGAGGAAGGGTTGGGTGGGTAGAGGTGGGGTGTGTGTTTGTTATCCAGGCACTACCATTGCTCGCTGTGCAATGTACTGGCGCCGGTAGGTGGGGGGCAGGGTGTGGGTTGGGTGTGGGTGGAGTAAGGTGTGGGTGGAGTGGGGTGTGGGTGGAGGGCAGGGTGAGGGGGTGGATGGAGTGTAGGTGGGGTGTGGAGGAAGTTGGTTGGTCGCCGTGGGTGTGTCGGCGGTTTGTTATCCAGGCCACATCCCCGCGGTGCATTACTGGGCGCCGGTAGGTGGGGGGCAGGGTGTGGGTTGGGTGTGGGTGGAGTAAGGTGTGGGTGGAGTGGGGTGTGGGTGGAGGGCAGGGGAGGGTGGAATGGAGTGGAAGTGGGTGGGGTGTGAGAGTGTTGGGTTGGTAGAGGTGGGGTGCTGGTGTTTGTATCCAGGCACTACCATCGCCTCGCTGTGCAATGTCGCGCCGGTAGGTTGGGCATAGGTGTGGTTGTTGTGGGTGGAGTAAGGTGTGGGTGGATGGGGTGTGGGGTGGAGGGCAGGTGAGTGTTGATTATTGGTGAGAGTGTGGTTTGGAGTAAGGGTTTCGAGGGTATCGGTGGGTTGTTTTCTTTGTTTTCCAGGCACTACCATCGCTCGCTGGCAATATACTGTACTGGGCCGGTAATGTGGGGGCAGGGTTGGTGGAGTAAGGTGTGGTTGGGAGTGGGGTGTTGGGTGGAGGCAGGGTGAGGGGTGGTAGGTTGATTGGGTGTGGAGAAGAGGTTGGGTGGGTAGAGGTGGGTGTGTGTTTTTGTTTAGCCATGCGCTACCATCGACTCGCTGTGCAATGTACGGCGCCGTAGTGGGGGGGTGCAGTGTGTGGTTGGCGTAAGTTGTGGTTGGAGTGGGGTGTGGTGAGGGCAGGGTGGAGGGTGGTCAGGGTGGAGTGGGGTTTTAGGAAGGGTTGGGTGGGTAGAGGTGGGGTGTGTGTTTGTTATCCAGGCACTACCATCGCTCGCTGTGCAATGTACTGGCGCCGGTAGGTGGGGGGCAGGGTGTGGGTTTGGGTGGTGGTGGATTACAGGTGTTGGTGGAGTGGGGGGTGGGGGAGGCAGGGTGAGGGGTGGATGGAGTGGAGTGGGGTGTGGAGGAGGTTTGGTGGGTAAGGTGGTGGTGTGTTTGTTATCCACGGCATATACCATCGCCGTCGGTCTATTACTTCTGGCGCCGTAGGTGGGGGCAGGGTGGTGGGTTGGGTTGGTGGAGTAAGGTGGTGGGTGGAGTGGGGTGTGTTTTGGAGGACAGGTTGAGGGGTGATTGATTTAGTGGGGGTGGTGGTGGAAGGGTTGAGATGGGTAGGAGTTGGGGTTGTTGTGTTTTGTATCCATGCACTACCCTCACTTCGTGTGCAAGCTCCTGGCTGGCGCCGTGGTGGGGGGCAGGTGTTGGTTGGGTGTGGGGGAGTAAGGTGTGGGTGTAGTGGGTTGGTGGAGGGCAGGTGCGGGTGTGACGGCAGTGCTTGGGGTGTGGCGGTCCGGTGTTGCGCCGGGTCGCGGTCGTGCGTGTGTTTGTTCTCCGGCACTACCATCGCTCGCTGGGCAATTCCTGGCGTCGTTAGGTTGATGGCAGGTGAGGGGTGGGTAGGGTGGGGTGTGGGTGCAGTGGTGCGGGTTGGTGTGTGGTGGATGGGGTGTGCGGCGATGTTCCTGGGTGCGGTCGTTGGTGTTTTTGATTTCCCGTCCCTACCCAATGCTCACTGCTCATGGCCTGGCGACATTAGGTGGAGGCGGGTGAGGGGTGGTGGGTGAGTGGTGTGTTTGTTTTTGGGTTTAGGTTGACGTGGCCGTTAGTGGCGTGGGTGTGGACGACGGGTTGACAGAGGTGTTTCAGTAGTGCGTGTGTTTGTTCTCCAAGGCCCCACCATGCTCGCTGCTCATGTAACTGGCACTTAGGTCGGGCAGGTGTGGGTGGAGTGGGGTGTGTGTGGTGCTTGTAGGGTTTAGGACTGGGGTATTGGTCAGTGGGGTGTGGAGGAAGGGTTGCAAGGGGGTAAGATTAGTGAGTGTGTTTGTTCTCCTCCCAGGCCCCATGCTCACTGCTCAATCTACGGTGCCTGGAGGTGGAGGCAGAGTGGGGTGGCGGGTGGTGTGTGGGTGGAGTGGGATGAGGGGGGGTAGGGTGGGTGTGGGTGGAGGGTAGTGGGGTGTAGATGAAGGGTTGAAGGGGTTGCAGGAATAGT
>JACBWV010000839.1:1489572-1574572 GCA_013435795.1 Chlamydomonas sp. ICE-L
GCAAGCATCACCTACCTACCCAACCCACCAGCCAACCAACCGACCAACCAACCAAGCATCACCTACCTACCCAGCCCACCTACCAAGCAAGCATCACCTACCTACCCTACCCACCAGCCAGCCAACCCACCAACCAACAAAGCATCACCTACCTACCCAGCCCACCTACCAACCGCCCATCACCTACCTACCCTACCCACCAGCCAGCCAACCGACCGCCCATCACCTACCTACCCAGCCCACCTACCAAGCAAGCATCACCTACCTACCCTACCCACCAGCCAGCCAACCCACCAACCAACAAAGCATCACCTACCTACCCAGCCCACCTACCAACCGCCCATCACCTACCTACCCTACCCACCAGCCAACCAACCAACCGCCCATCACCTACCTACCCAGCCCACCTACCAAGCAAGCATCACCTACCTACCCTACCCACCAGCCAGCCAACCCACCAACCAACAAAGCATCACCTACCTACCCAGCCCACCTACCAACCGCCCATCACCTACCTACCCTACCCACCAGCCAGCCAACCGACCGCCCATCACCTACCTACCCAGCCCACCTACCAAGCAAGCATCACCTACCTACCCTACCCACCAGCCAACCAACCCACCAACCAACCGCCCATCACCTACCTACCCAGCCCACCTACCAAGCAAGCATCACCTACCTACCCAACCCACCAGCCAACCAACCCACCAACCAACCGCCCATCACCTACCTACCCAGCCCACCTACCAAGCAAGCATCACCTACCTACCCTACCCACCAGCCAACCAACCCACCAACCAACCGCCCATCACCTACCCCATGCCCCACAGGTGCTGAACAGTATCGTGAAGTCATGCCCTTGCATCGGCTACTTCCCATGGACACTGCTGGACTTTGACAACCCAACCCAACCCAAGCCACCTACGAACCAACCAACCGAGCATCACCTACCCCACGCTCCACAGGTGCTGAACAGTATCATCAAGTCATGCTCACGCATCGGCTACTTCCCATTAACACTGCTGAACTATACCAACCCAACCAACTCACCAACCAACCGCCCATCGCCTACCCCACGCTCCACAGGTGCTGAACAGTATCGTGAAGTCATGCTCACGCATGGGCTACGTCCCATGGACACTGCTAGACTTTGCTGAGAGCCGGGGAATGCGATTGAATGCGCCTGATGCACTCAAGTCAATGGATTCATGGGATTCCCATGATTTGGTTGGTTCAGTTGCTTCGGTTAGGACGGTTTCGCCCGTAGTAACTTCAACCTCAGGGCTGAGGGATGAGGGTTTCGGAGCCGCCAGCAGCAGCAGTCGCCAGCCTGGTGCAGTCAAGTCAACGGATTCTTTTGATTCTGATGCTGACTTGGTTGGGTCGGTTGGTTCAGTTAGCTCGGATTCGCCCTCATCACCTTCACCCTCAGGGCTGGGGGATGAGGGTTTCGGAGCCGGCAGCAGCCAAAGCCAGGCAGCAGACGCGCTTGGTTCAAGTGCTTCAGTTAGCTTGGATTCGCCCTCAGCACCTTCATCCTCAGGGCTGGGGGATGAGGGTTTCGGAGCCGCAAGCAGCCGCAGCCAGGCAACAGACACGCTTGATTCAGTTGCTTCGGTTAGCTCCGATTCGCCCTCAGCACCTTCACCGTCAGGGCTGGAGGATGAGGGTTTTGGAGCCTCCAGCACCCAAAGCCAGGCAGCAGGTACAGTTGGGTCAGTTGCTTCAGTTAGGTCGGTTTCACGCTCAGCAACTTCACCCTCAGGGCAGAGGGATGAGGGTTTCGGAGCCGGCAACAGCCGCAGCCAGGCGGCAGACACGCTTGGTTCAGTTGCTTCAATTAGGTCAGTTTCACGCTCAGCAACTTCACCCTCAGGGATGAGGGATGATGGTTTCGGAGCCGCCGGCAGCCGCAGCCAGGCAGCAGGTACAGTTGGGTCAGTTGCTTCGGTTAGGTCGGTTTCACGCTCAGCTACTTCAGGGTCAGGGCTGAGGGATGAGGGTTTCGGAGCGGGCAGCAGCCGCAGCCAGGGTGCAGGTGCAGGCAGCAGCCTGGAGCCAAGCCAATCACGCAGTCGTCTAAGAGGCCCAATTCTCTCTACCCATGCTGCTAGCTCCGAAACCGCCGCTGACCGAACCAGATCTAGTGCAGGAGCGTCCACTAGCAGCTTTCGGGCAGCTGCCGCATCACCAGCCCAAGCCAGCAGCAGCTTCCGGGCAGCTGCCCAGCACCATGAGGCAGATCCCAGATGCGACTACGAGGAGTCATCCATGCTGGCGATCTCCTCAGCTACTTTGTCACCTACATCCTTCTCCTCCCCCACTGCCCACCACCGTAGCTGCAACTCCTACTTGATACGCAATTCAAATCCGAATTTGAATTCAAACCTGATCCTTGACTCAGCTACATTGATCAAGCACTTGGAAAGCGCTTGGAGAGCCACATACACGCCACCAGTCTCAACAGCCTTATCAATCTCACCCATCATCTCACCTAACCCATCCCAACCGCCCCATCATCCCTCCCCACCCACATGGGACACCCAAGCGATGAATCCACTTCAACAACAACAACAACAGCAAGAACAGCAGCAACAACAGAAACAACAGAAACAACAGCAGCAGCAACAGCAGCAACAACAGCAGCAACAGCAGTAGGGGCAGCTTCTGGGCCTAGACCTGGCCAAACCGGGCCAAGCCAAGCTAACTACTTGTCCAACCAGGTCAAGCCAAGTTCAGCACTTGTCCAACTGGGCCAAGCCAAGCTTGGACTTGTCCACCCGGGCCAAGCCAAGTTAACACAGTTTAATGAATAATACATTTCATCGGACCATGTACATCATGCTGAAGACGAGGTACACATCACACTGGATGATGAGTAGTACATTGTTTTGTACAATGAGTAACCCACTACGCCAGAGAGTGACCCTGGAGAGAGGAGGATTGCCACATTAGTACATTGTACCGTACGATGAGTAACCCATCATACCAGAGAGTGACTCTGGAGAGAGGAGGATTGCCACATTAGTACTTTGTACCGTACAATGAGTAACCCACTACGCCAGAGTGTGATCTTGAAGAGAGAAGGTGAGACCAAAGTGACAGCTGGCACAAGTTACAGCTGGCACAGTGACAGTTGCAGTTGCAGGGCACAGTTGCAGCTGGCTCAGTGACAGCTGGCACAAGTTGCAGCTGGCACAGTGACAGCTGGCACAGTGACAGCTGGCACAAGTTGCAGCTGGCACAGTGACAGTTGCAGTTGCAGGGCACAAGTTGCAGCTGGCACAGTGACAGTTACAGTTGCAGGGCACAAGTTGCAGCTGGCACAGTGACAGTTACAGTTGCAGGGCATAAGTTGCAGCTGGCACAGTGACAGTTACAGTTGCAGGGCACAAGTTGCAGCTGGCACAGTGACAGCCGGCACAGTGATAGTTGCAGTTGCATGGCACAGTTGCAGTTGGCACAGTGACAGCTGGCACAAGTTACAAGACACAAAACAAGGATATGCAGCAGGGTTGTTCAGGGGGACCCCCCAGCAGGGTACTTCAGGAGGACCCCCAGCTCTGCTGCCTGAGACGCAACCAATTATATAGCCTGCGTCCTGTGACGCAATGGACCCTTCCTTCTGGTCAACGGACCCTCCCCATGTTGCGTCCTGCGACGCAACGGACCCTTCGACGTTGCGCCTGCTATGGAGGATGCAGCGTCCTGAACAACCCTGCCCCCCAGCTGTGTGTCTTGAGATGCAACCAATATTACAGCCTGTGCCCTGCACAACCCTGATCACCGTATGAATCAACGGGAGGTGGCCTCGAACGAACAAGCGAAAGAGCGAGGGACTCGGCAAGACCGCAGGCAAGACCAGGGTTGTCGAGGAGGACCTTCCCTCCCAGCTGTGTGTCCTGAGATGCAACCAATGTTACAGCCTGCGTCCTGCACAACCCTGATCACCGTATGAATCAACAGGAGGTGGCCTCGAACGAACAAGCGAAAGAGCGAGGGACCCGGCAAGACCGCAGGGAAGACCAGGGTTGTCCAGGAGGACCTTCCCTCCCAGCTGTGTGTCCTGAGATGCAACCAATGTTACAGCCTGCGTCCTGCACAACCCTGATCACCGTATGAATCAACGGGAGGTGGCCTCGAACGAACAAGCGAAAGAGCGAGGGACCCGGCAAGACCGCAGGCAAGACCAGGGTTGTCCAAGAGGACCTTCCCTCCCAGATGTGTGTCCTGAGATGCAACCAATGTTACAGCCTGCGTCCTGCACAACCCTGATCACCGTATGAATCAACGGGAGGTGGCCTCGAACGAACAAGCGAAAGAGCGAGGGACCCGGCAAGACCGCAGGCAAGACCAGGGTTGTCCAGGAGGACCTTCCCTCCCAGCTGTGTGTCCTGAGATGCAACCAATGTTACAGCCTGCGTCCTGAGACACAAGCCTGGTCACCATATTAATCAATGGGAGGAGGCCTCGAACGAACAAGCGAAAGAGCAAGGGACCCGGCAAGACCTCAGGCAAGACCAGGGTTGTTCAGGAGGACCTCCCCTCCCAGCTGTGTGTCCTGAGATGCAACCAATATTACAGCCTGCGTCCTAAGACGCAACCGACCCTCCCCACGTTTCGTTTCAAGACGCAACGAATCCCTTTGACGTTGCATCTGCGACGCAGGTCGCAGCGTCCCGAACAACCCTAAACCCTAAACCCTGATGCAGGCTATAAAATTGGTTGCGTTTCAGGCAGCAGAGCTGCGGCTCCTCCTGAATTGCCCTGGTATGTATGGGGCACAATTTGTCACGAGGGTCATTTCCATGAAAATGAGAAGAAACAAGTCCTATGCAGCGTCGCAAGCGACTCAGAAAATTGGCGGATTGTGTTGGCTACGGAACGAAAGGTGGCAACGATGGAGCTGACCGAAGCGAGTTTGTTACCCGTTTGCTGACGTGTCAGGCTTCAAGTTTTTTTCTTTTTCCTTTCAAACGGACAAATGGGTAAACATGGGGGCTCCCGCCCCCTTGAAGAGGGGGCTCCGCCGAAAAAAGGTTAGGAGCAACAGGTATGGCATGCAATCATGTATGAGTAGGGACCTTCATATCATATGATGTTGACCAAAGGCGAGTATGATATCATATGATAGCATACAAATTGCATCATGTGATATTGTATATAAATGGCAACTTTGGCCTAGCCAGACTACCGGCATCATATGATGTCATATTGCCGCTCCCTGTGTATGAGGCGCTGTTTACTTGAACTTTAACTTGGTTACATGAATCCAGCCAGCAGTTTGGCTGCTTGCATTCTCTGGCTGGAACATATGTATATTTGATGGGGCGCGGTTCAGGGTACTTCCATTGACCAAATTGGCCAGCGCTTTAGCGAACTTGAAAAAAACTGCGCTTCGTAATGCAAAAAGCTCAAAAATTGCTTGCTGCGCCCACAGGGGGTTGCAAAAAACTGCGCGAACCGCGCAGTGGGGCTCAACAAGGCAGCGCGGAAAAGCGCGTGCTTGGAAGTACCCTGGCGCAGTTTACCATTAGGCGCACATTGAGCTAAGCTGCACTGACTAGTTGAATTTAATTCAACTGTTGCATGTTTTGCAGCAAGCTCTGGGCTGCTTCCAGTTTCCTAATTCCAAGTCGTACATTGCTAATCGTATTTAAAAATGAATTTTGAATTTCGAACCCGTGACTGGGACTAAGGCAGTAAAAAGGGGGAATGGAAGCGCGGACAAATCGTTCTACCCCTTATTTTCCCTTCGTTTTCCATTTCCCTCAAATCATGACTGGGATGAGGACTGTGGAGACCAATTAAATACTAGTATACTGCGAGGAAGGAAGATAGGCCCAATGGACATGCACAATCTCACATAATTAGGCCCAAAAAGAATCGGCAGTAACCCCCAAACTGAATGGAAAGTGCTATATTGCCAGATGAATCAAGGAAGTGCGATCCCTTTACATCGAGAAAAGGAAATCATATTATGATGATGATGATTCAAAATGATACGGTAATAAGAATAATGATGAGAATAATACTAATGCAACTAAACAACTGCCCGGTTTTGTATAAGGCGTCCTGCAGGTAGAACGACCGTTTTGTTGAAGGCGTCGTGCAGGTGGGCGTGCGTTTGGGCGTGGGCAAGCCGCGTTACCAGCATTGGACGACTGCGACCGCCCCTCCATTGGAAGGGATAGGCTGGACCAGGATTACCCGTATTTCTATTTAATTTTGTATATCCTATGTGAAGAAGGATACATCCCCTTGGATATGGTTTGCAGTTAGGACCTTTTACAAGTAAATTAATGTCGTGTTGCATGTCCATCCTTCTGTAAGCTGAGCCTTCTCTCCCCATGCCCCAAATGGAATGTAAATAGGCTATTGACATTGCACACACGCCACTAGACTATATCTTAAAAAAATGAAAGTGAACGGACCAAGTTGCAAGCTTTGTTTGGGTAGCCACATGGCATGTTTGGGGCATGCATGGAGTACACATACATGATAGTTAGAGCTGCCAGATGTGTGCCCTGGGCCACACACTTGCTAGTATGTGCCAGATTACCCTACCTAAGCAGCCCTATTTGGGCATACCAAGATTAGAATCACACATGGTGTCCATAAGGCATATCCAGACCTCCCCGCCCACGTTTGTGTGTACTCAATGCACCCCCCAAGTATGCCATGTGGCTACCCAAACCAACCTTTCAACTTGGTCCGATGACTTCACCATTTAAACGTCGCATCCCGGTTATAGATCACCAGGCGGAGCCGGCCCGACTGCCGATCTCACGCGACAACCGTGCCTGGCCTTAGACATGATGAAAACTGAGAGGGTAGAGGACACGCTCAGCCTAGGTTGTGCAGAAATGGTGCGGTATGGAAGATGAAATTCGCCAGAAACGTCGATGGGGTTGGTTACAAGCGTAACCATACGGGTAATCCTGGTACGCCCTAGGACTTCAGTACATCAGCCGAGCAAATCGGAGGAGCCAATCCAGGGGTAAACGGATGCTCTGCAGACCCTAAGGGTTCGGCAATGGCTGTCACGTCACGTCACGTTCATAGGCAGTCACGTCACGTGACAAGGACGGTCACGCCCTGTTACAATGCCCTTCCCTTAGAGGTCGTTCACACGGGAATGGTTTGGGTTTGGGTTAAGGGGTAGTTGGGCGTTTCTGTCGTACATCCAAACCTTTTTTCGTTCACACGGGAAAAAGTTGACGCGTTTGGGTCAAATTAGTTAACCAAATGCTAACCCAAACCCAACAAGGGCGTGACCGCCCTTGTGTTGGCAATTGAATGGGGATCCGCTGGAGGTATGAGGAAGCCTCGCTGAGCCCCGCTGTCACTAGGGTTGTTTTGTGTGCTGTGTGCAATGTGCGGTGTGTGCAACCTTGTTGCTGCCCTCGTAAACCTTGTTGCTGCCCTCTTGGCTGTTATTGCGGAACGTGTGTCTTGTATCCCGCGCTTTGGTACACAGTTGCGCGTTACCTCATAAACTGGGGCTGTGCACCCTCCGGCTGTGCGTGACTAGGCAGTCTCCTTCGGGATGACTTGACTGTCGAATCCCAACGTCAAGTGGTTCGGGGCGCAGTTTGACTTAAATCTACCTCGAATACGAGGTGACGTGACTGAAGATACAACTTGTCTGAAATTTGCTTCGAGTCGGAGAATAGGTGACTGTATTTGCGGATTTATCGAGCTGCCTGCCGTTTGCAAACGTCAGTTGGTGCGGTCTAAATGCACTTTGTAGGGCGAACCCTTAGGTTCCCTAGCGCACCCGTTTGGCGCATCCGTTTGGCGCATCCGTTTGGCGCCTCCGTTTGGCGCACCCGGCAGTACGCCTGATGTACCGAAGTCGCTACCCATGGAGGGGCGGTAAACACAAACGTGCCCCCCCCCCCCCCCCCCCCCCCCCCCCCCCCCCCCCCCCCCACGTTTGGGTTATGATTATGGTTATGTCGCACACGTGTTGTTCGTTGTTTCTGTTGCGATAAATTGCGCCGCATTACCTTCAGTCGCTTGTTTTCGAAACCGTCCTCCCTTTCGCGCCATCTACAATATTCACTGCGCTGTATGGAGGGGTCCGATCTGGATGGGCCGCCACCTGCAGATCCACGCCAGCATGAGATGCAGCAGTAGCAGCGTGATACGCAGTATGAGGAGACGCAGCTTCCGCCTTCCTCACATTATCGCCAGAGCCTGCTTGATTTGAGCGCTCCTGCTGCGGATCGGCAATTTAAAATGTTCAAACTTTTCCAACTGGCAAGAAGCTCTGGAATGCCGTCCGAACGAAATTCATGGGTTTGGGCGGGTTTGGGCTAACCTCGGCTAATCTTCGGCTAACCCCCTCTGACGCGGCAGGTTAACATCAAACCAAACCCAAACCCAAAAATAAATTAGATATAATAAAATTAATCGCCAAACGGCCGAATTCGACGAGTAAAGGGCAGCAATAGTCAGTTTTCGCCCCCTCCTTCTGCCAACCAATTTCAAGGTGGAACTAACTTTTGAAGGAATCCTCTGCCGTGTTAGCCAATTAGCATCCACGCCCTTACGATTGGCTGTGGGACGAAAACGAAGGCTGCAAGCAAGGCTCGAAGCGAAGAAGTAAAGAAGCAAATCAGATTATCCACGACAGGCACAAGCAAATAGGCCAATATGCCCTTATTCGGTCGGCTGCTCTTGCCATCGGATACGCCCTTCATGTCGGACACGCTTTTCAAGCGCGCGAGTATCATTCGTGCGCACCTGCTGGAGACGCATCCCAAACTCAGCAGCAACGAGGAGTGCGTGTTTGAGTATGCTCGCTTCTTGCTGCTGAAGACCTATAAGGACGACGTTGGCGTGCCCCCCGTCCTGGCACCCTCAGAAGATGTGGATCAGGTGGGGGTGGTGGGGAGGGGTAGTATTGGGTGTAGGGGATGAGAGTGAGGGGCAGGGGGGATGTTGTGGTGGTAGGGGGAGGGGAAGGAGGAGAGGGTGGGAGGGGGGAGAGGTGAGAGGGGAGGAGGTGTGTGTGTGTGTTGTGTGTGTGTTGTGTGTGTGTGTGTGTGTGTGTGGGGGGGGGGGGGGGGGGGGGGGGGGGGCAAGTGATGAAGGGGGAGTGGTGTGGCGAAGTGGAGGAGGGGGTGGGGAGGGGAGGAAGGGTCGCGGGGAGGGAGGGGTGGAAGAAGAAGGAGGAGGAGGAGGACTGGAGGAGGGAGGGGGAGGAGGAGGAGGGAGGGCGGGGAGGAGGGAGGGGGAGGAGGGAAGACTATCGATGATGGTACATCATGATCGGTGGCACAGCTGTGCACATCATGATGCCAACCTTTGTACATCATGAATCGGTAATGAAACCTGTACATCATGATCGAGCACCTTGTACATCATGAATCGGTAATTACAACCTCTGTACATCATGATTACAACCTTTGTACATGATCACAGCCTTTGTACATCATGATACCAACCTCTGTACATCATGATGCCAACCTCCGTACATCATGAATCGGTGATCACAGCCTGTGTGCGTCATGACACCAACCTTTGTACATCATGATACCAACCATTGTGCATCATGAATCGGTGATTTAAACCTTGTACATCATGATACCAACCTCCGTACATCATGAATCGGTGATCACAGCCTATGTACGTCATGATACCAACCTCTGTACATCATGATGCCAACCCTTTGTACATCATGATAACAACCTTCGTACATCATGAATTGGTGATCACAGCCTTCATGCATTATGATTCATAATGCATGAAGGCTGTGATCACTAGGGAACGGCAACTAATATAAGTGTTTGAAAAACTAATATTAACTAATATTATTATAGTGTTACAATAATATTAGTTTTTCAATTGTATTCGGAATTCTGGTGAGATTGCTCGTCCGACTAATATTATATAATATGATATAATATTATTTATTCACTAATATAATATAAAATAGACGACCCCTAATTATGATCACCTCCCTCCTACATCATCATCATCATCATCATCATCATCACAACCTTCCCCGCTCAACGCTGATTCAGGTCTGGCATGCCCACCTCATGCTCCCCCACCTGTACATGCAATTGTGTGAGGAGCTAGGGATGGGGGTCATAGCCCACGACCCAGACACTGCCCTGGACATCGACAAACACAACGCGCGCCTTGCCCTGACTACCTTACTATACTCAGACATGTTTGGGCATGAGGCTGGTCACCTCTGGAAGGAGAAGAATGTGCAACAGTCAAAGAGAGGGGCAGCAGCCCCTGAGACCTTGCATGGCCGTTTAGGCGCCAAAAGGAACGGACGCCCGGCCAAGGAAGAGGCAACAGCCCTTAAGACCTTGCATGGCCGTGTAAACGCCAAAAAGAACGGACACCAGGCCAAGGAAGAGGCAACAGCCCTTAAGACCTTGCATGGCCGTGTAGAAGCCAAATTGAACGGACATCAGGTCAAGGAAGAGGCAGAAGCCCTAATGACCTTGCATGGCTGTGTAGAACCCAAAAATAGCGGACACCAGGCCAAGGCAGACGAGGATGAGCCATTCACACTGTGCATAGAAGAACTCACAGGTAACATTAATCAATGAATTAATTAATCAATTAATTATATACGATAAAACACTCACCGGTTAGACATTCGTTCATTAATTCATAAATTAATATATATGTCAAAACACTCATTGTCAGTAAAACGCTCAACATGCATTCATTAATTCATCAATTAATTACTGCACCAACCAGGGGGGGGGCAAAAAAAAGTGAAATACACCATCACAAAAAAGTGCCGAGGCACCCTTCTGCAGACCCCCCCCCCCCCGGCTCCGGAACCCACTGTACAGCCACTATCTCAGCCACCACTTAGTGTTGTGGTGTCTAATTATGCTAATTTTACAGGGTTTTTAAAGGCCTATCCCTTGAGGTTGGTCTAGAGACAATTGGGAATGTTTGAAACATAGAAAATCATCATCATCGATGTTACATTGTTTGGTTGGGGCTTGGGGGTCAGTCAGTCAGTCAGTAAAAAAAGGTAGTAAAAAAAAACTCAGTAAAAAAACTCAGTAAAAAAAGAAGAAGCAGTGATCTACCATAAGGTCTTGCTCTGTACGTTGTTGTACACATGTTGGTTAGGGCGTTGTGTGTGTGTGAGACCATCGACCCCCCCCCCCCCCCCCCCCCCCCCCCCCCCCCCCCCCCCCCCCCTCCCTCCTCTGCCCTGGGCATAATATGTGGTGGATCTCTACCCCAATAACATAAATGAACTGGTATTAAGTAGAGGAACACTTGGAGGAACACCCTACTTCCACTCCCATGTCATTCTGAGGGCTAGAAAAAAGTGCCTGGAAAGTACCTAATGTTTTGAAAATTCCAGATTTTTCCCTATACCCCCCCCCCCCCCCCCTCTCCGCGGCCCCAAACTTTGAAGGACCAGCACTTTTTTTCTACTGGGCCAAATTAAGAGATATAACCGGATTCTTCATCCTCTTAATGATATCTACAAAGTTGGGTGATGGTGTCATTTTGGTTAGAAGTTGCCCCCCCCTTGGCACCGACTGCAAAAAAAACGCTTTATTTTGACGGGAGCACCCGTCAAATTGAGGCGGATATTATATTCCGCGAAGAAAAAACCGTCAACCCGTTTGTCAGGGCGATATTAGGGTTTGGGCTCCACCAACCCCCTAGGGACCTATCGCCTGCCACCTGCCATCTCAACGAAAATCAGAAGCGCTCGACAACCTCGCCTTTCCCAGATAACATGACGCAGCCCCTCGATAGATCCCCTGAGGGACGTTTGCGCCCTCTACTAGCTCAAAATCACTATCAGCAAAGCACCCTATGGGGATTCTTAAAACAGCTAGAACCTGGGCAGATCACCGCTTTCAACAACCAGGTTAATCGAGTTGCAGCTGAAGCTCAAGAGGCTGTCGCTCGCAACCCATCGACCACCTTGGCGAAGACGAGCAGCAAGTGAACTACTGGGCAGTGAATTTCCTGCAAACGCTGGGGTACCTTGTCGGCAGGTCCAAGCTGAGCAATACAGTACAGTCTTTCAGGGGATGATGTAGGAGTTGGTTTTTCGAAAACTGTCGGACTACGGACTTTGTATCTCAATTTTTGTCTGAAATCTGAGAAATCTGGGAGAATTCTGGAAGATTCTTGGAGACTTGCTTTGCCTCAGAACAAGTACAAAGTCTGACCCCTGACCCAATCCATGCCCTAGATTGCCATCAGTGTTTTTTATTTCAGATTTCTGTATTCCAGGTTGAGTAGCTACTTGGTCTACTCAAACCTCATTTCAGGAAAGTTGCGTAGCCATCACATGGCGGAGCGAGAAGCGCGGAGCCTGGGGGGCCACGCCATAGCGAGAAGCGCGGAGCCTGGGGGGCCACGCCATAGCGAAAAGCGCGGAGCTAGCCTGGGGGGCCACGCCATAGCGAGAAGCGCGGAGCTAGCCTGGGGGGCCACGCCATAGCGAGAAGCGCGGAGCTAGCCTGGGGGGCCACGCCATAGCGAGAAGCGCGGAGCCTGGGGGGCCACGCCATAGCGAGAAGCGCGGAGCTAGCCTGGGGGGCCACGTCATAGCGAGAAGCGCGGAGCCTGGGGGGCCACGCCATAGCGAGAAGCGCGGAGCCTGGGGGGCCACGACATAGCGAGAAGCGCGGAGCTAGCCTGGGGGGCCACGCCATAGCGAGAAGCGCGGAGCCTGGGGGGCCACGCCATAGCGAGAAGCGCGGAGCCTGGGGGGGCACGACATAGCGTGAAGCGCGGAGCCTGGGGGGCCACGCCATAGCGAGAAGCGCGGAGCCTGGGGGGCCACGACATAGCGAGAAGCGCAGAGCCTGGGGGATTTGGGGGGCAGCGCTTCTCGGTATCGGAGTGCTCTGGGGGTGTTGCACTCTACAGAATGGCGACGGAATGGCGACACGTTGTCGAAAAATGAAACACTGGTTGCCATAACACACTGTGTGCTCTTGTTCATGAGATACCTTGGTTGTAGGGACCGGCATATCATATGATGTCGACCAAATACGAGTACGATATCATACAAATTGCATCATATGATATTATATATAAATGGTAAGTTTAGCCTAGTCAGACTGCCGGCATCATATTGTATCATATGATCACATTATATCATATGATGATATCATATTGCCGTTCCCTACTTAGTTGCAGGTCCTGAAATTCAGATTAATGAGCAAGAGATCTAGTGACGATTGGATGAGTTGATGTTTACGATTTAATGTATTAGCATAGCATAGTTTAGCATAGTATTAGCATAGTTGTTTCAAATCACATTGCATGTAAATGGTTACTTGAGCCTAGTCAGACTGCCGGAATCATAAGATATCATATTGCGGTTCCCTATCCTACTTTATGCCATTCAGGGGATGATTTGGGAAGCACACTTTGTACTTCGGACTTGGTTCTCAAAATCTCAGGCCAATTATCGAGAATTCTCGCGAGAATTCACAGATTTCCAGGCAAAATTCTCGATTTCGTGTACGAAGTCCGGGTTCTTCAGAAACCTTGAACCCAAATCATCCGCTGAATGGCTATAATGCCCAGTGTAAGTCAGAATCAGGGTCTCATCGTGGTGTATGGTTGGATACCAGGTGGGTTTTTGGCAGAGCCCCCTCTTCAAGGGGGCGGGAGCCCCCATGTTTACCCATTTGTCCGTTTGACCGGAAAATAAAAAAAAACTTGAAGCCTGACACGTCAGCCAACGGTCGCGTAACTAACTCGCTTCGGTCAGCTCCATCGTTGCCACCTTTCGTTCCGTTGCCAACACACTCCGCCAATTTTCCGCGTCGCTTGCGACGCTGCATAGGACTTGTAGAGTTTAGGGTGAAGGGTGTGGGTGTTAGGGAGTTGGCAGCAGTGATATTAGGTTGCTAGGTGGCTGGATGCCTGGTTGTATTAGCGTAGTTCTTTCAAATCACATGCTTCCTGTAGTGCTATGCTGCGCAAGAGAATGGTATGGCTTCAATGCAGAGTACTCTCTTCCCTACCAGGGTACTACTTCTTGCCAAATTGGTCAGCGCTTAAAGCACACAAACGACAAATTGGTCAGCGCTTTTTTGTGCAAAAAGCGCAAAAACTGCGCGCTGCGCCCACAGGGGGTTGAAAAAACTGCGCGAAACGCGCAGAGGGACTCAAAAAGGCAGTGCGGCACCGCGCTGCCGCGCGCGCTTAGTAGTACTCTCTTCCTTACTTGCAGATCTTATAAGCATGTCCCCTAACGACGATGAAGCCGGCATGTATATTTATATTGATTACGGAAAATGGTCTACCTTTTTTTGTAATTTGTGAAAGGACTTTCACCCTAGGAGGTGGGTCTCCCAACACAAACCAGCGACCTGGAGTATTCAGTTCGAATGGGGTTGCCCTTCCTACAATAAAGTAGGCGCGCTTAGGGTTGGTGGTGTTCCCTTATCAGCTAAAGGCTGCGCACCTCCTGGCAGGCAGAGTAACGAGGGTATGGGGAAGTATGAACCCTCCTCCTTACACCACACTTCTGAAGTACCGGTACACAATGTATCACAAGGTCTATTTTGTGCTATTTAGAACAGGGCTGTTTTGTGCTATTTTTGTGCTATTTTGTGCTGTTTCAGAACAAGCTGGTTTTGTGCACATTTTGTGCTATCTTAGAACAGCTGTTTTTTGTGCTATTTTGTGGCTATTTAGAACAAGGCGGTTTTTTGTGCTATTTGTGCTATTAGTGCTATTTGTTCTGCTATTTAGAACAGGCTGGTTAATGTGTGTCATATTTCGAGCTATTTTGTGCTAGTTAGACAGCAGGCTGTTGTGCTATTTCTAGCTATTTAGAACAAGGCTGGTTTGTGCTATTTTGTGCTATTTAGAACAAGGCTGGTTTGTGCTATTTTGTGCTATTTAGAACAGGGCTGTTTTGTGCTATTTTGTGCTATTTTGTGCTACTTAGAACAAGGCTGTTTTGTGCTATTTTGTGCTATTTAGAACAAGGCTGTTTTGTGCTATTTTGTGCTATTTAGAACAGGGCTGTTTTGTGCTATTTTGTGCTATTTAGAACAAGGCTGTTTTGTGCTATTTTGTGCTATTTAGAACAGGGCTGTTTTGTGCTATTTTGTGCTATTTAGAACAAGGCTGTTTTTTGCTATTTTGTGCTATTTAGAACAAGGCTGTTTTGTGCTATTTAGAACAGGCCATGAACCAGTGTAATATGTTCAAGTATACACATTCAGTTGCATTGGTGGATTTTATTAAAATAAAAACCGTCAATTGTGTTCAGTCAAACTATATTCCTTTGGAAAACGTCATATGTAAAACGTCAAATTATAATAACCCCACTCAAAATGACTGTCAAATCTTTCGAAGTGTTATTTTTTTGCTGCCGGTATGGCATATACATTTAAACACTCACATGTAACATTTAATTTATTCATTATACACATTAAAACACTCACATGTAGCATCAAAATAATCACAGGTCAAACTTTAATTAATTAACCAATTAATTATACGCATTAAAATACTCACATGGTAAACATTAATGAACTAATCAATTAATTATATGCATTAAAACTCTCACATGGTAAGCATTAATTAATCAATCAATTAATTATATGCATTAAACGCTCACAGGGTAAACATTGATTCATTAATTAATAAAATGCATTCAAATACTTACAGGTTAAACCTGAATTAATCAATCAATTAATTATATGCGTTAAAACGCTCACAGGGTAAACATTGATTAATTAATCAATTAATTACATGCTTTCAAATACTTACTGATCAAACATGAATTAATTAATCAACTAATTATCAGGGGGCCCTTAGGAAGTTTTTTTCATATACCTACGTCGGAAGTTTTTAAAATCTACCTTACCCCCCCCCCCCCCCCCCCCCCCCCCCCCTCCCCTTAAAGGCCCATATCTCCTTCAGAAATTATAATTAGGGGGTCAGTAGTGTAAATAGTGATCCTTTCGACGAGCTCAATCCATTTGTGGTCTTAAATTTGGATTTGATCAAAGTTTCACAACACGGTCAAGGAAAAACCCTTTCTTAGTCCTGATTCTGAGCTGGGCTAGCTAGTGTTGGTGTTTGAGAATTTGAAGGTTGTGTTAAGCCTAGTTGCATGCCTAAGTACTCTCCTTATACCCAAGAAGTTTGGGGATGAAATATTGAGTTTCTGTTATGACTCAACTCTCACTCTAATTTTATCAGAGACCGAGTCCTGAGGAAGTTTTGGCCTCTAACAGTTTTCACCAGAGGATATTTCTGAAAGCCGTCGGACCCCCCCCCCCCCCCCCTTTTTTGAGGGGTCGATATCCCCACCCCACCCCACCCCACCCCACCCCGACACATTTTTCGACTTGTTCGAGGGTTTTGGGGCTTACGACCCCATTAGCCCCGGATTTCAACGTGCGGTACACAAGCAACTTCTTGTGGCCCCCCCCGCTAATTATATGCATTAAAATACTAACAGGTCAAACGTAAATGAATTAATTAATTATATGCATAACAATACTTACAGGTCAAACATGAATTAATTCACCATTTAATTATATGCATTCTAATACTTAAAGGTTAAAAATGAATTAATTAATCAATTAACTATACGCATTAAAATACTTACAGGTCAAACATGAATTAATTAATCAAGTAACTTTATGCATTCTAATACTTACAGGTCAAACATGAATTAATTAATCAATTAACTATATGCATTAAAATACTTATAGGTCAAACATGAATTAATTAATCAATTAACTATATGCATTCTAATACTTACAGGTCAAACATCAATTAATTGGTCAACTAATTATATGCATTAAAATACTTACAGGTCAAACGTAAATTAATTAATTAATTAATTATATGCATTAAAATACCTTCAGGTCAGACATTAATTAATTAATCATCTAATTATATGCATTAAAATACTTAATGGTCGAGCATTAATTAATTAATCGACTTATTATATGCATTAAAATACTTACTGGCCAAACATGAATTAACTCATCATTTAATTATATGCATTCTAATACTTACAGGTTAAACATCAATTAATTGATCAACTAATTAAATGCATTACAATACTTACAGGTCAAACGTAAATTAATTAATTAAATGCATTAAAATACCTTCAGGTCAGACATTAATTAATTAATCATCTAAGTATATGCATTAAAATACGTAATGGTCGATCATTAATTAATTAATCGACTTATTATATGCATTGAAATACTTACTGGCCAAACATGAATTAACTCATCATTTAATTATATGCATCCTAATACTTCCAGGTTAACCATGAATTAATTAATCAATTATCTAAATGCATTAAAATACTTACAGGTCAAGCATTAATTAATTAATAAACTTAATGTATGTATTAAAATACTTACAGGTCAAACGTAAATGAATGAATTAATTAATTTTATGCATTAAAATACTTTCAGGTCAGACATTAATTAATAAATAAATAAATTATATACCAAAATACTTAATGGTCGAGCATTAATTAATTAATCAATTAAGTATGTGCATTAACATACTTACAGGTCAAAAATTCTTTGTCGCTGCCCTTACGAAAAGGACCCAAGCTGTGGAACCGTGGAACTGCATAGAGGAGAACCGAGGTATTCCAAAATCGGAAATTAGATTGATTTGGAATGGCGCACAGCTTGATCCGGATCTACATCAAACCCTTGGCGATTTGGAGCTTCAAGATGGAGACATGCTGAATATGATGCTCAGGCTTAGAGAGTTCTAGTGGTTAGTAGTATGTATGTTACAGCCCAGGGTTAGGCCCATTAGGTTAAAAGGACTTGCCCATCAGGGTAGGGCAGTTGCCTCTGAGTCTGTTGTGGGAGTACCGTAGTACTTTTGTTTACTGCGGTCACGATTTCCCCCCAAAATCAGAACCGCAGTTGTGACTTTAAATGTTGTGTTTTTCTGCGGTCAGACCGCTCTTGTTTTTTTTACAGCGGCCAGACCCTGGTCAGACCGCACATTTGTTGAAGGTCGTTACTCTCGTTAGGGTTTGTGGTTTACAAGCGATTTTGCTTTCACTGATTATTGCTAGCTGGAGGGGTTTAGGGTTTAGGCAAAAAGGCCTTGTATTATAACCGTTAGAACAGATTTACTTGCAAGTGCGCTTCTTGTAAGTAATATTGTTGGGAAATCATGAACCGAATTGTAGGCTCTACACCCGAGCACTCGGTTGTGTATAACGGGATGTATTTGTTTTGAATTCAAGGCTGTATTAGACGTATTGTAAAAGTCAGCTACTTAGCTACACAGAAAATGATGTAATGCAGTGACCCGATCACATGTGTAACGGTATGGCTCGGTATAGGTGACCAGGGATACAGTACTCGAACACCATATATATGAAATCCTTTGGCGAATGTCGCAATGGTGTAACTATTCTGACCCGGTCACACATCACTCAGTAGGTTACTTCAAACTCCTAGGCACTTCCAAATATGCACACACACACACTCGGTGGCACACTTTTGTTTTTGGTGGTGGTGGTGAGTGGGTGCGTGGGGTGGATTGTTTTTTTTAGGGTCAATAAAAAAGACTGAGTACTTTCGTATGACTCACCCTATCTACCGGTATAGAAGATAATGCAATGCAGTGACCCGGCCACATAGCACAGTAGGAGGGCCAACGCCATTCGAACTGAATCCTCCGGGTCGCTGGTTTGTGTCGGTAGACCCACCTTCTAGGGTGAAAGTCCTTTCACACACAAAAAACTTAGTAGGTTACTTCAGCTCAGGGTCAGCTTCCCCTCAGCCCCTCAGGTTTGTAGCCTAGTGACTGCAAATCAGGTTACATATCCGCGATTTTTCTGCAGTCAGACCGCAACTCGTCTTTCAGACTCGTGGGTTCCATTTCAGCTTAATCGACACATAACTGCAGTCACACCGTAATCTCTTTTATTTTCGGCCGGTTCTTTCCCGTTTTTTTTAATAATCGCAGAACCACGCGGCGTGTTCTACCCCGTTGCTCGATCGTGACAGGAAGGGCTAAAAGAAAAAGGATTGATAAACTGAATCCCAAACAATCGTTTTATCGACGGGGGGCCTGAGTTTGTGCTACAGTGATATATGTGCATGCTTCGGCATCAAGCCTGGGACACGTAGGGCACTATCTATATAAGGCCGCTGCCTGCTGCTGATGAGCCGGTGCCCTATGCCTGCAGACAACACAACGAGGCATTATAAGGTCTTATTGTCCTTCACGCACAAGGGAAAGGCGCACACACCCACACTCCACCCCTGTTATCTGAGGAGGGGGCAGTCGGGACAGATGAGGGGCAGCCAGTGTAAGGGGCAGGCCCGGGACCTGTCTGGTGGAATCCCGGTCGCTAAAGCTTAGGGTGAGGGCGGGTGAGGGTTTAGTGAGCCCGTGAATTGCACGGGTCCGGTTGAAGGTATGCGCGGTATATATCTGGTAGCATGACTCCGCTGCTTATCCATCCTACCGTTTGCATTTTTTCCCGGCACGAAAGATTGGCACCCCGCCCCGAGTAGACAGGACTTTGGTCTATCGGCGACTGCCCGTCAGGCGTCAGCTACACCTCAGGCTTCAGCTGCACCTCTGCCCCCTTTTCCCACACCGACCTTGTGCAGCAGCAGACCGGGTTTCTTCATCGATCTCGTGCAAGCTTGTGATCGGGGTAGCGAGGCGGCTCCCTTCCTTCTCTGCACGATACTTGTAAGGTGGGTGTGTTGATGCGGAATATGCTGGTGTGCAGCAGAAGGCGCAAACGCGAAATATTCGGGGGGGAGGGGGAGGGGGGGGGGGGGGGGGGGGGCGGGGGGGAATCTGTGACTGCACATCTGCCCCCACTTTCCTCAGCACCCTTACCTTATGCATCCCGGGATTCTTCATCGATCTCGCGCAAGATTGTAATCGGGTTCGCGAGAAGGCGCCCTACCTTCCTTCTGGGCAAGATACTTTTAATTATTGAAGGGTGTAAAGCAGAAGGCGCAAACGTGAAATATTCGGGGGGGGGGGGGGGGGGGGGGGGGGGGAGGGGGATCTGTGACTGCACCTCTCCCCCAGTTGCCTCACCAGCCCGGGTTTCTTCAACGATCTCGAGCAAGATTGTGATCGGGGTCGAGGAGGCGCCCTTCCTTCTGAGCAAGATACTTTTCATTACTGAAGATGGGTGTAGAGCAGAAGGCGCAAACGCGAAATATTCGGGTGGGGTGGGGTGGGGTGGGGTGGGGGGGGATGGGGGTGGGGGGCAAAATGGACCAGAAAAAACAACCGTTTACATGCCATATCGACCCTTGTGCTAACGGTATATGTGGGCGAGCACCCTTGTTGTCCCTTGACGATTAGTTAACACTTCCTTATTCCAAGAAATCAGGTAGGGGGGGGGGGGGGGGGGGGGGGGGGGGGGGGGGATAGCATGCGCATGGGTGCAACTGTGCAAGATAGAGCTGCTGGAGAGCTGCTGGTGGTGGTGCATGAGCTGGTGTTGACGGTGGGGGGGGGGGGGGTGGGGGGGGGGGGGGGGGGGCATGTGTTAGTCTAAGAGCTGGTGCTGGTGCTTAAATTGATGATGTAAGGGTGCATAGGGGTATATCATGATGGTGTGGTATACCTTGCTCATGTTGCTGCAAGAGCTGGGATGGTGCAGATGCCGGAGCTGTTGGGGGTGCTGATGGTGGGGGTGCAGGCTGGCATGATGCAAAATTTGCCGAGAACCTCAGTAATGTGAGATGACATTGTGCATTGGCTCCGGAATCACGTTTGCTACTAATCAGGCGGGTGAAATTCCTCTTATAATGTTCTTTGCATCCAGTTCGGTGTCTCCCTTACTGAGCCTACTCTTTTGTAGGAGTGACAACACCATTCAAACTGAATCCTCGGCTGGTTTGGGTTGGGAGACCCACCTCCTGCTGGGGTAAAATTCGTTTTACAACTCAAAATAAAATCCAGCTTATAAAAGAAAGTACAAACCAAGTATGCGAGTTCATAATGTGTCCCAAATAAATAACCATCAGCTTCAGAAGCCCCCTCTTTTCCTCGCACAACACTCACCACACTTTGCCGTTTATGCGTTTTGTATTTTTTTATATCTTAAACACTCTTGATAAGCCTTGTCACATTTAAAAAAGCCCCCCCTATATAAACGCGGTTTTATTTTGAGTAATCCAGAACCTTTTAATGGCTATTGCAATAATTATTATTTGCACTTGTAATATAATCATTCGAACAGCAGGCATATGCATAGGAACCATACAACAACCAGATCACCACCAGGGTACTACTAAACGCGCGGTGCCGCGCTGCCTTATTGAGCCCCTTTGCGCGTTCCGCGCAGTTTTTTCAACCCCCTGTGGCCGCAGCGCGCAGTTTTTGCGCTTTTCACACTAAAAAGCGCTGACCAATTTGACGTTTGTGCGCTTTAAGCGCTGACCAATTTGGCAAGAAGAAGTACCCTGATCACCACCTTGTCTCCGAACCAACAATAGCATCGGTTATCATGGGACTATCAGCATGTATAGCGGTGCTTTCACGCGTTTTATGACTTGGTGACTACTTATGTACTCCCTTAGAACTATCGGCTCTCCTGAGCCAGCTTCCCGTGGGACTGAGTCATCTTGAGATGACTCAGTGGCAGCTTCCTGTCACCTACGTCTCCGGTCTGATCTGTACCCTGTTAGGTTCCTGTCTACCGCCTCCTTTCACCACAGGTGCCCCTTTATGGGTCTCCTGTGTCTGTAACGTTATCCTTGTCTCCGTGTATAGATTGGTGCGTCTGTTCCGCTGCTTTAATCTACTGTCCACTCTACCGGAGTGATTTCAAGCTGATAGGTTACTGGGCTCCTCATCACTACCACTGCTTTGATAATGCAACTTCCGCGAGGGCCTCCTGCCGGCTTTGTGAAACTTACCAAACTTAATGGTGTTTCATGGGCTCGTGGGATCCGCAGTGTCATTGTGAGCAATGGATGCGACCGAATCCTCCCAACGGGGGTGAAGGTTCCTCTAGATTGGCTAGACGACTGCGCGCCAGCGGCCTCTGCTGCCGGAGAGGAGGGTCCTTCCGCCATCAAGGAAGTAACCCCCCCCGATCAATCCTCCAACTTTACGGTTCCTTCTCTCAATGTTCGACGCCTGTCCTCTGATGTTGAGGATGTCCTGATGAAGCTGTGTTGTGTACAGACACAGATCATCCGTTGTGCATCAGACCCGCAGCCTCATTGCGTCCCCTTCAATTATGATGAAGACTACTCTACTACTACTGATGATGAGGAGGACTTGAAGAGTGCTACGAGTGCTGACTTCGGTGGCGTGACCCCATCTGCTGCTGCCACTCGTGTCTTTGAGACTTCCGCTGTTTCGCCGGTGTATGAGCCTGCTGATCAGCAGATGCCTAATCGAGAGCTTTCGCCTGTGTATCAGCCTCAGCCATCGTCGGCGCCTCCCTTTGAGCCTGTTCCCCCGGCTTACCCGGAGGTGGCTAAGCCCACTTTCTTGAAGGGCTTTGCTTCTTTTTCCTCTGCATCTGCCCCCATGGAGCGTGGCCTCCCTGGCTACCACACTCGCTCTCGCGAGGCTGCTGTTTCCTCTGCACGCACCTCTGCTGCTGGTGCCTCCCTGGAACCCCCTCCGCCTCCGCCGGTGGAGCTGCCTCCTGCCCCTGGCCCTCCTCCTATGCTATATACGCGGTCATGCGAATCTTGGGAGCATCTGCTCACTGGTGGATCTCCTCCGACTTTGAACTTGCGGGACTACCGCCTGATCAACCAGGATCGACGGGATGGTGAGTCCTTGAACCGCTCTTTGTACGGTCGGATGGATATGCAGGCTACAATGGCAAATGTTAGTGTGAAGCTGAGGCATCGCCGAGTGATGGCTTTCTCTGAGCTTGGTACCAGGTGTCGTTCTTTTCTTGGTCCAGTCACTTCTGGGATTCTGTATCCCCCAGATCATGGTGTTTCCTTTGGTGGTACGAGGCGTAGTGATCACGAGAAGCTTGGTTATCAGTTTGTGCGAGTGCCTGTCCCTCTGTGTCCTGTTAGCCCAGATTTCGAGCTGCTTATGAGTGTTGCGAGGTCCATTCCTGTGATTAGGAACATAGACGACCAGCGCGCTCTTGACGCTGGTCTTGCTGCGGAGTATTTCATGGACATTCGTAGGTCCTTGGCTCCTGTCCCTTCTGCGAATGGAGCTGGGTCTAATACCCTCATTCATGGTGAGTCTCGGTTTGATCCTGCACTGTTGGGGTTCAGTGCACTGCCTCTCGAACGTCAGGAGTTCATGTGTTTAACTATGATGCTCGCGAACATGGAGGACGATATGGTCAAGGTATACCAGGACTTTGCCACCCCTCGGGATATCCTTTTGGATATCCGGAAGACGCAGTCTGATGCCCTTGCCTCTAGAGTCCCTCTCATGCGTATCGAACTTCATAATGCGCACATGGGCCCTTCTGACCGTGTCGATGATTTCTTTCGCATGGTTCGCAGTCTGTGCACTGACCTCCGCAGTGCTGGACATCCTGTCACTCAGCGCCACGCCATGGAAACCATTGTGAATGGGATCCGTTTGATCCGATTTGAATCGCTGCGGATCCAGTACGGTATGATGTTGGCTAACAGACAGACTGTAGATTACTGGTCTTGTCTGGAGGCATATCGGTCTCTCGACATTTTGAACATTGCTCTCCCCAGGTCCGACTCCAGGCATCCTGGTTGGTCCCGGGACGCTCCCCAGGTTCCTGCCAATGCTGCGTTTCAGCGTGGGCAGGGATCTGGTTCTCAGGGTTCTGGTTCCAACAAGCGACGTCTGGATTGCACTTGGGGCCCATGCCTCAGCAAGACGACCCACTCGGAGGATCGCTGTTTCACGAAGCATCCGCACCTGCGTAAGACCAAGCCTGGTGCACCGGTTACCAATCCGGTGCCCATGGCCTTGGCCCTTCCAGGTGTGCTTACTCCGCGGCAGCTGGCCTCCTTGCAGGCTCAGATTGATGGGTATGCTTTGGACAAGAAATAGGAGGTACGCTCTGTCCTTTTCTCTTGCACTGCGAAATTTTCAAATGTCTGCAGCCCGAGCCTGTCTGAGGGTGTCTGGCATGTTGATTCTGGAGCTGGGATGTCAATCACAGGTGATATGTCTTTGTTCACTGTGTTTCATGCTTCTGAGACTGGGCCAGCAGTTAAATTTGGTGATGGTGTGGTTCAACGGTCTGTGGGTCAGGGTTCTATTGTGTTATGTAGTGATTGGTTACCAACACCAATCACTTTAACCAATGTTCTCTACATCCCACACTGTCCGGTGAACCTCATGTCAGTAAATGCTGTTGCCCATGCTCACAACTGCAAGATTTCTTTTGATAGTCTTAGTTGTACTGCCACACAGGGCTCTTCTGTTCTGTGGTCTTTCCCTGCCTCCAGTGATGGTGTGTACAAGTTTGCATGTAGGCCTTGTCACACCCCTCGTGGCCGTTTGTATGGTGCTGAAGATTATCCAGCTTTTGCTCTTGATGTTGATGAGGATGGTGGAGTTGTGATCCCTACCACTCCTGAATGGTTGTGGCATAGGCGGCTGGGTCACCCTGGCTATGATGCCATGCACAACCTTGTAAGGAAGGGTTTGGTTCAGAACTTACCCCTCACTCTCCAACAGGTGCAAAGACTGTCTAAGATCCCATGTGATGCTTGTCAGAAGGCAAAGGGAAAACGTATCCCTTTTCCTAAAGAAAGCAAAACTAGGATCCGTGCCCCATTACAACGCCTTCACTTGGACATCATGGGGCCATTTAATATTAGGGGCTTGCGTGGGGAGTTTTATGTTCTGTGTCTCACTGACCAATACTCTGGCTATGCTGAGGTCTTGTGCTTGAGAACCAGGGATGAAGCTCCCTTAGCAGTTCAAACTACCATCCTCAGATGGATGACTCAGCTGCATGGATTTGTTTTCAAGTGTCTTAGGTCTGACAGGGCTAAGGAATTTATAGTGAAGTGGTTCGAGGATTGGTTAGAATCGGTTGGTGCTGTGCATGAATTGTCCATGGCTTACACTGCTCAGCAGAATGCGACTGTGGAACGGTACAATGGGGTCCTTCAGAACGTAGCTAGGAGCATTCACTTGGAGTCTAAGCTCACTAAGTCCTTCTGGCCCTATGCCTTCCTCGCCGCGTGTTACCTACGCAACCGGCTGCCTAATCAGGGTGACAAGACTCCTTATGAGTTGTTCTTTGGGGTTCTACCTGATGTATCGTTATTGCGCGTGTTCGGGTGCCCATGCTATGTTACCTTAGTGAATGGGAAGAAGCGCAATAAGCTTGACGAAAGGGCGTTATCTGGTAGACTGGTTGGGTATTCTCTGGTGAGTAAGGGTTATTTTGTTTGGGTTCCTAAGTTGCGCCAGGTGGTAGAGAGTCGTGATGTGCTCTTCTATGAACAGTTTAGCTATAACTGTATCCCTGGGCTTTTTCCCTATGATGGATCTCAGTATTTTTCTCGCACCCCTGCCGCTATCATCGGTAAAGGGCTTGATACTACTGACAATGTCCTGGGCCCTTTACCAACCCCGATTGTTGACCGCTTTACTGGTCATGGGATGACGATGCGTCCCAGGCCAGGTAATGATGGTGCTGTATCGCGTGCGGCGGCATTGGGCCAGGGGGAGTCTGATGTTCCTTCTAAAGCTCTAATTTATTCGAATCTCAGGGGGTCGCCGGGCCTTCCTCTGCGCCACGTTTCGTCGGTGAAGTCGTAGGATTAGGACAGCCTCGGGTCATAGTGGAACCTAGTACAGGTCCACTGCCCACTAGTCGCCACCCCCCGTCCACCTATTCGGATAGCTCGCGGGAGTTGTTGATCACTTCACCCCCTGCTATACCTGGTGGTTTATACCGGACCAGGCATTGCGACGATGTGGCCGTCACAGATGATGTGAGTGATGACCTCGAACACTGGTCCGGGTCAGATACTGCGTATGGCTGGGGTGTTCCAGTGTACCCAGGCTTCGACGATTTAGAGGCAAAGGAGGCCGGCCTTGTTCAACCACGCATGAGTGCTGCGCTGGGGGCTTTATTACCGGTTACTGCTGATACTGCTGATATCCCCGCTGCCCATGTACAAGTACACAGCTTGTACGTGGGGGGTTTTATTTCTACCTCTACTGAACTCTCTTATAAAGCTGCAATGTTACCTACCAACCCAGACAGAGATCTCTGGCTGCAGGCTATGAAGGATGAGATGGCCTCCCTCCATGCTCATGGCACTTGGGTCCTCACTCCACAGCCTCCTAGGCAGAGGATTCTATCTGGCAGATGGTTATTTGTCAAGAAACATGGGGCTGATGGTTCTTTGCGTTTTAAAGCTCGTTTTGTAGTTCGTGGTTTTCTGCAACGTCCTGGGCTGGACTACCATGATGTATATGCCCCCGTCTCCTCTAAAGCAGGTCTTCGTGTGCTCCTTGCTGCCATCACTCATAGAAAAATGTTTGTGAGGCAGCTGGACATCAAGACTGCATTCTTGAATGCCAAGCTGGAACCTGGTCTGGACCTGTTCTGCTACCAGCCTGAGGGCTTTCATGAACTTGGTCCTGACAATGTTCCCCTTGTGTGCAAGCTAATTAAATCTCTGTATGGTTTGAAGCAGGCACCCAGGGCTTGGAGCAAAGATGTAAAGCAGGTTTTGGTTGCCCACGGTTTTACCATGTGCAAAGCTGAACCTGCTCTGTATTTCAGGAGGGATTCTACTGGTGGGTGGAGCTATGTCCTGACCTATGTGGATGACTTTATCTGTGCTTTTAGTGAGCTGCATAGGTATGCCTTGCTGATCAAGGCTATGGAAGCAGCTGGGTGGGAAGTCAAGGAAATGGGTGTACCTGTCCAGTTCCTTTCATTGGACATGACTTGTACACTTGATTCTGACGGCAGGTGTGTTAAGATCGACCTCTCCCAGCACTCCTACATTGTTGAGCTGGTGGAGCAGTTTGGTCTCACTGCTGCTACCAAGCCCAAGTTTTCAGTTCCCATGTCCAAGTGCACTGTCACTGATCCTCCTGGAGAACCTCTGGCCTCTAATAGCCAGTACCTCTCTCTTGTGGGGGCTTTGCTGTACCTGGCTACCTGCACAAGGCCTGATATTTCTTTTGCTGTTAGCTACCTGTCCAGGTTTTCTGCTCAACCCACTGCCCCCCTGTGGGCTGCAGCCAAGCGCTTGCTTTTGTATTTGAGAGAACATTCCCATCTGGGCCTCACTTACACTCACAGCCCTGGTTTCTCTTTTACTGTCTTTAGTGACTCATCCTTTGCTGATGATGGGTCTGACAGGAGATCTCAGACTGGCTATGCTGTGCTTGCTGGAGGCTGCCTTGTGACCTGGATGAGCAAAAGGCAACCCACTGTTGCTGTTAGCTCCAGTGAGGCTGAGTATCAGGCCCTGTCTCAGACTGCCAGGGAGGTGCAATGGTTGAAAAAGTTGAGAATTGATCTAGGGCTGCCTTGTGACCTGGTCACCATTCAGGGTGACAACTTGGGGTCCTTGAGCTGGGCCAATGACTGTCAGCTGCTCCCTCGCAACAAGCACATTGATGTCATCCATCACTATATCCAGGAGCTGGTGGAGGATGGCCAGGTGGATGTTGCCTATGTTAACACTAAGGACAACTGTGCTGACCCCTTCACCAAGCCCCTTGATCCTATGGTGTTCTGGCGTTTCATTCGCATGTTTGGAATGACTGCTTCTCCTTAAACCATTTTTTTTGGTTACATGTATTCTAGAATTTTGGTTACATGTATTCTGGAATTTTTGGTTACATTTTAGGGTTTCTTTGGTTACATTTAAAGTTTCTTTAAGTTATCATTGATTGGCATTAGGTTCCTATTCCCGGATCGGGTTTTCTATACCGTTGTTACCCGACTTTGATATTTAGTTGTCCTCTTATATCCACTTGGCAAATTTTGGTTCTTTGCCTTGCTTCATACCTTCCCTTACACCCTTCGGGTTTCATTTGAAGTTTCTCTCGATTTTTTTTTTCGGAGTTCTTTGATTTTTTTTTTTTACTTTGTTACATATAGTTCTATGTCACCAGTGCCATAGGTGGAGTAGTACTATTGTATGTCACCTGTGTCATAGGTGGAGTATCAGCATGTATAGCGGTGCTCTCACGCGTTTTATGACTTGGTGACTACTTATGTACTCCCTTAGAACTATCGGCTCTCCTGAGCCAGCTTCCCGTGGGACTGAGTCATCTTGAGATGACTCAGTGGCAGCTTCCTGTCACCTACGTCTCCGGTCTGATCTGTACCCTGTTAGGTTCCTGTCTACCGCCTCCTTTCACCACAGGTGCCCCTTTATGGGTCTCCTGTGTCTGTAACGTTATCCTTGTCTCCGTGTATAGATTGGTGCGTCTGTTCCGCTGCTTTAATCTACTGTCCACTCTACCGGAGTGATTTCAAGCTGATAGGGACCTTAAATACTGTGCCAACAAAACCATCCATCATCCAGCCTACGTACAAAGACAATGCACCAACACATCCCTGGAATCTGTAAAACTCTGTAAAACTCTGAACTCTGAACTCTGTAAAACCGATATAATAGTACCTGCCTAATACCAACTAAGCGTGTTTGTAATGCATCTCAGCCCGGTCCAAGTCTAATCTTCCTGGATATATCTGGATATCTTAAGTAATCTATGGCTATGACAGGTACCTGTGTACCTACTACCTACCTACCTACCTACCTACCTACCTACCTACCTACCTACCTACCTACCTACCTACCTACCTGCCTGCCTGCCTGCCTGCCTGCCTGCCTGCCTGCCTGCCTGCCTGCCTGCCTGCCTGCCTGCCTGCCTGCCTGCCTGCCTGCCTGCCTGCCTGCCTGCCTGCCTGCCTGCCTGCCTGCCTGCCTGCCTGCCTGCCTGCCTGCCTGCCTGCCTGCCTGCCTGCCTGCCTGCCTGCCTGCCTGCCTGCCTGCCTGCCTGCCTGCCTGCCTGCCTGCCTGCCTGCCTGCCTGCCTGCCTGCCTGCCTGCCTGCCTGCCTGCCTGCCTGCCTGCCTGCCTGCCTGCCTTTCTGCCTGCCTGCCTGCCTGCCTTTCTGCCTGCCTGCCTGCCTGCCTGCCTGCCTGCCTGCCTGCCTGCCTGCCTGCCTGCCTGCCTGCCTGCCTGCCTGCCTGCCTGCCTGCCTGCCTGCCTGCCTGCCTGCCTGCCTGCCTGCCTGGCGCCTTTCACCATGTCTGGATAGATATTGATCTCCTTGCACACACAGACACACAGCCCCACGCACACACGGCACTGGTGGCTGGGACCTACCCTACCTGGGAAAACAAATGACGTGTACACATTACTGTGCATGTTTCTTGTGCAGACGTGATGGCAGACTTTTGGGACAGGCACGAACCTTATTTTAAAGAGCCTGTGCCGTCAGATGAGGCTAGGGTAGCATGTTGGCAAAGCTGGTGCCACTTGGACCCCATGGAGAAGGCTGTGAGGGCAGCTGAAGTCATTAATAAGGGCGCTGCATTCGCCGGTATCCAACTTGTATTGTCCCCTGAACTGTTTTTGCACGGCTGCAAAACCCCTGATTCCAAACTCAAGTCCCACGGCGAGGCTGTCGTGAAACGTGACCGCGAGGCATTGCAGTTAGTAGCCAGCACAGCCGGCAGTGTGGGCGTCGCTGTTGCGATGGGCTATGCAGACCGCCTTGGGGGGCTTGAGGGGCGCATGCACAACTCCGTCATGGTTTGGCATGCTGACGGAACAGAGGCATTTTCATGCAGCAAGGTCAACCTTGCCACCGAGCGTGAGCGTAAGCTCTTTCTGCCCGGAAGTCCAGAGAGGAGCTGGAGGGCTATTGACCTCAGATTGAAGCACCGTCAAGTGCGTTGCGGGGTTTGCATTTGTTTTGATGTAGATTACATGTACATGCAGAACAACACTAGTAGTGCACCCCGACGCCTGGCCAATGATGGCGCTGAGATGCTGCTGATGCCATGCGCAGCATCATCTATGCATATGGCGTACGATGGTGTTGCTCTTGAAAACAATGTCATCATGATACGTGCCAACATGGCGGAAGACGATCGTTTCCCTCTCAACAATACTTTTTGTGGAGGAAGCTGCATTTCAGGAAAGGACGGATCAATTATAACTAAGGCAAACAGATCAGACGATGCCCTGCTGATTATGCAAGTAAAGCTCGGCCCTGACAGAACCCGCCAGCACAGACGTGCGAGATATGGAGTGTTCTCAGTTTTGCTGCTACTCCTAGGCACCGCCATTTGGATGTCAAAATGAGCGCGCACATACCCGGCACAATAAGATGTCAGCAACCCAGTTACCCCGAGAATGAAGCACTACATACTTATGGGGTAGTTGGGATCAGGGTACTTCAGGAGGACCTGCCTGAGACACAACCAATTGTATGATCTGCGCTGAGCCGAGACCGTCCGCCCACCCTTCTCCTATATTTCACTGCTGTTCCGCTGCAAAACGGGCCTTTCTCCTACATTTCGCGGTTGTCGGCTTGTCGCTCTTCCCCGAGTATGTACAGCCTGCGCCCTACGACGCAACGGACCCTTCGGCGCGCTCCTGGCGTTCATTTCTTTCTTACTGTGCTGGTGGCTTCCCTTGCCGAAGCTTCCTCTCTGGCCTACATATATACAGATTGAGCCATTCAAATCCTCTGCCTTTGAGTGTCCAGATCCTTTGCCTTTGAGTGTCCAGATCCTTTGCCTTTGAGTGTCCAGATCCTTAGCCTTTGAGTGTCCAGATCCTTTGCCTTTGAGTGTCCAGATCCTTTGCCTTTGAGTGTCCAGATCCTCTGCCTTTGAGTGTCCAGATCCTTAGCCTTTGAGTGTCCAGATCCTTAGCCTTTGAGTGTCCAGATCCTTTGCCTTTGAGTGTCCAGATCCTTAGCCTTTGAGTGTCCAGATCCTCTGCCTTTGAGTGTCCAGATCCTCTGCCTTTGAGTGTCCAGATCCTTTGCCTTTGAGTGTCCAGATCCTCTGCCTTTGAGTGTCCAGATCCTTTGCCTTTGAGTGTCCAGATCCTCTGCCTTTGAGTGTCCAGATCCTTAGCCTTTGAGTGTCCAGATCCTTTGCCTTTGAGTGTCCAGATCCTCTGCCTTTGAGTGTCCAGATCCTTAGCCTTTGAGTGTCCAGATCCTTTGCCTTTGAGTGTGCAGATCCTTTGCCTTTGAGTGTTCAGATCATGTTGCGTGCGAGCTGTTCATCATCAATTGGCACACCCAAGTAGGTGCTGGTTGTGCATTAATTAGCCAGCCCCAAGCTGATCAACCTTGATGCACTACCAGATGTGTATGTACTCAGCGCCGTGGTGGTGGTTGTGGTGGTTGTGGTGTGCGCATTAGCCAGCCCCAAGCTGATGATCAACCTTGATGCACTGCCAGCTGTGAACTCGCCGCCGCGCTGGTGGTTGTGGTGGTGGCGGTGTGCGCATTAGCCAGCCCCAAGCTGATGATCAACCTTGATGCGCTGCCAGCTGTGTACTCAGCGCCATGGTGGTGGTTGTGGTGGTTGTGGTGTGCGCATTAGCCAGCCCCAAGCTGATGATCAACCTTGATGCACTGCCAGCTGTGTACTCAGCGCCATGGTGGTGGTTGTGGTGTGCGCATTAGCCAGCCCCAAGCTGACAATCAACCTTGATGCACTGCCAGCTGTGTACTCAGCGCCATGGTGGTGGTTGTGGTGATTGTGGTGTGCACATTACTATAATATCCAGCCCCGCCGGGCTGATCAATCTTGATGCACTGCCAGCTGTGTACTCAGCGCCATGGTGGTGGTTATGGTGGTTGTGGTGTGCACATTATTAGCCAGTCCCGAGCTGATCCACCTTACTTGATGCACTGCCAGCTGTGTACTCGCCGCCGTGGTGGTGGTTGTGGTGGTTGTGGTGTGCGCATTAGCCAGCCTCAAGCTGATGATCAACCTTGGGGGTTCGAAGGAAAAATCTGACATTTTCAAAACAGTTGGTACTTTCCAGGCACTTTTTTCTAGCCCTCAGAATGACATGGGAGTGGAACTAGGGTGTTCCCTTAAGTGTTCCTCTACTAAATACCAGTCCATTTATTGGTGTAGAGATCCACCACATATTATGCCCAGGGCAGAGGGTGGTGGTGGTGTGTGTGTGGTGTGTGTGTGTGGTGTGTGTGTGGGGGGGGGGGGAGGGTTCGAGGGGGGGCAGCCATGGCTTATGCCCTTGTGTCGAACTGCTGGTGAAAAAGTGAGAGTGTTGCCACATACAGTAAGCACTTCAACCGGTATTGTGTACCCGATGCAATGCTTTTCTTTTCAGCTGCAAGCAGCAGCTTCTAGGCAGCTCCCTGGGCTCTCTCTTCATCCAAACCTTAGGCAACCTAGCGCACCTGCAAGCTCATATCGTAAGTTTTCCAGTGCTCCAGGGCGGCCTAGTGCACCTTGAAGCTGACACAATCAGCTATCCAGAAGGGCTGACATATTTGGGTGTAGCACACCCCCTGCAGAGTATTGAAGGTGGGCACATTAGGGGCCAAGGGGCCCTGACCCCCAAGCCCCACCAAACAATGTAACATTGATGATGATTACATTACATTACATTACATGTTAAAGTCTACTTGACACCGCGAGGGTGTATGAGACTCTGTGCTTTAAACAAAAAGAAAAAGCACCCACAAAGCAAAAAACCCCATTACATCAGGGGTGTGTCGAGGACAAACAAACCAAACTCCCAACCACCGTTTTGGTGGCGTAGGTATTAAACCCCTTAGAGCCGGACCCAGATCTCAACCACTTACAGTGGCGGAGGTAAGAAGCTAACAAATGAGAAGTCACAAGAAGAAGAAAAAAAGGGATGATAAATTACGGTGCCACTAAGCAGTCCAGGGCTTCCTGTCTTGCTCTTCTACAAGTAGAAAGATAGTCGGCTAGGTTGCTCCAAAAAGACTTAGTGCCATTTCCATTCATAAAGGTTCTGAATGTGGAATCGCAGAATTCCACATTCCATACGGTTAAGTTGGTATCCTCATGGACATGCCTATAAATATCTGTAAACAGCTTCTGGTAGCGGAGGCGAATATCATTATAAAAAGGGCACTCAAACATATGCATTTCATCCTCAGGTTTTTGGATGATGATTTTCTATGTTTCAAACATTCCCAATGGTCTCTAGACCAACCTCAATGGATAGGCCTTTGAAAATTCTGTAAAATTAGCCTAATTGGACACCATAACACTAAGTTGTGGCTGAGATAGTGGCTGTACATTGGGTTCCGGACGGAGCCGGGGGGGGGGGGGGGGGGGGGGGGGGGGTCTGCAGAAGGGTGCCTCAGCACTTTTTTGTGATGGTGTATTTCACTTTTTTTTGCCCCCCCCCCCCCCCCCCCCCCCCCCCCTGGCTGACACCTCCATTTACCGGTTTATGTGTGTTGCTCCCTACATAGCCCTCCCTCCTACCCAGGGTTGTGTAGTACTCTAGTCACTTCTAAAACCCGTACCGTATCCGTATCCGTACCACACAACCCTGCTCCTACCAGCCTTCAGCCCAGGAATCTCCTAAGCTTTTGGGCGTGGTCTAAGGAAGTAAAACCGTTCACATTGGCGTGGTCTAAGGAAGCAAAACCGTTCACATTGGCGTGGTCTAAGGAAGTAAAACCGTTCACATTGGCGTGGTCTAAGGAAGTAAAACCGTTCACATGGGCGTGGTCTAAGGAAGTAAAAACGTTCACATTGGCGTGGTCTAAGGAAGTAAAAACGTTCACATGGGCGTGGTCTAAGGAAGTAAAACCGTTCACATTGGCGTGGTCTAAGGAAGTAAAACCGTTCACATTGGCGTGGTCTAAGGAAGTAAAACCGTTCACATGGGCGTGGTCTAAGGAAGTAAAACGTTCACATTGGCGTGGTCTAAGGAAGTAAAACCGTTCACATTGGCGTGGTCTAAGGAAGTAAAACCGTCCACATGGGCGTGGTCTAAGGAAGTAAAACCGTTCACATTGGCGTGGTCTAAGGAAGTAAAACCGTTCACATGGGCGTGGTCTAAGGAAGTAAAACCGTTCACATTTGCAGTTGCCGCTGCATGGGCTTAACACAGTTCAACTTGTGTGATCAGGGAATTGGGGGTCCTAGGCCGCAAGCAGCTACCCTGGTGAGCCAGGCTGCTGCTGCCTCTGTAACACTTGCGCACAAGCCCCCCTACTCATCACTGCTGGCCAACCCAAGCGCCATCAGCAAGCTCTGATGGGTGTGTGTAGGGGTACGCATCGTATCATGTGATATCTGCCCCCAACACCATATGCTATCGTTTGCTCATATGACATCACAATGCGTGTCTGTAACTCTTGATCAGTTCAAGGTTTAAATCCACGCGTGGTAACCTCTAGATTACACCATAATAGGAGTAGCGTTATGTTGTAAACGGTGGCAGTACCATACGACTATCTGACCAGATTGTTGTATGGTACAGCCACCGCTTACAACTGTTGCGGATCGCTGCTCCAATGTTTCATGTGGCCTATGTGACCATATGTCTGTATGCTACAGTCCAGGGGTAGGCCAAATAGGATAAAAGTGCTTGCCCAACCGTGATAAGAATGAACTTGACCCCAAAAATTCGTTTTCCGACCGGAGCCCTGAGTTCGTGCTACAGTGATAACGGCGTAACTAATAACGGCGCAACTAATAACGGCGTAACTAATCACGGCGCAACTATGAACTATCACGGCGTAACTAATAACGGCGTAACTAATCACGGCGTAACTATGAACTATCACGGCGTAACTAATAACGGCGTAACTAATCACGGCGTAACTATCATGGCGCAACTATCACAGCGTAACTATCACGGCGTAACTAATCACGGCGAAACTACTAACGACGTAACTATCACGGCGTAACTAATCGCGGCGTAACTAATCACAGCGTAACTAATAACGGCGTAACTAATCACTGCCCCAGGTAAGGGTGTGCACTGTGGTTTATTATAACAGGCCCCTGACCCTGTCGGACAACAAACGGACAACGGGGTGACCCTGGGGGCTCCCGCCCCCCAGAAGGGAGGGCTCCGCCAAATATAAGTAACGGTATGAAAAGTTGGTTAGGATCATGAATCGTAAATTCCGTACCGGGAAGCAGCTATGTCTCCAAACACAGTTTTTAGTTATGAAAGGTATTTCACCCCAGGAGGTGGGTCTCCCGACACAAACCAGCGACACCGAGGATTCAGTTTGAATTGCGTTGCCACTCCTACAAAAGAGTAGGCGCAGTATTGTGAAATACGGTAAGTCATTAACCATGACTCCATGAGCTACCGAGTTGGGTGCAATGCATGACCAGAAACCCTAAGTACCGTACATTTTCCTGGTAAGTCCGGTGATGTTTTTTTCCTGCTGAATGAAGACGGCGAGCAGCCAAATCGATGGCTTCAGCTATGTTACCAAGTTCAAGTTCAGTTCAAGAAACCCTGAGTCGGACGAAGTCAGCCTACAACTCTATCAAGTTCAGTTCAAGAAACCCTGAGTAGGACGAAGTCAGCAATCGTTTTGCGGCACATTTCATATTTTACAGGACGGCAAAGGCGGTGACCAGGACAAGTCTTTAAACGGTATAATCTGTTTATTATGCTCCCACGGTGACTATAGCTAGCTCCGGCTTACGCTATGGTGTCCTTAACTTCACGTCCTGTGAGTAACGGTATTACACGGATGTAACAATTTCAATTTCAATTTATTATGCTCCCTGTTTTCCGTGGGCATCAGGGTACTTCAAAGCGCGCGCTTTTGCGCTTTTGAGCGCTGACTTTTTGACCCCCTCTGCGCTTTAAGCGCAGTTTTTTGCAACCCCTTAGTGGGCGCAGCAAGCAATTTATGCGTTTTTTGCACTACAAAGCGCAGTTTTTTTGTTTTAAAGTGCGCTACAGCGCTGGCCAATTCGGCCATTTGAAGTACCCTGGTGGGTATCACACGGGGGGAATTGGAATTGGAGGACGGCGAGCAGCCCAGAGTTGGCTGAAAAACATGTAACAATTCAAATTCAAATTTGAAGGCGGTAAGATGTGCAGGTCCTGCAAATCCAGAATTGATCACCAAGTATATTGAGTCAATTTGGCTACCCCTGGACCCTTACATTACATGTTAAAGTCTACATTACATTACATGTTAAAGTCTAACTCTAAGTCCATATATACAGTTGCACAAACTCAGGGCCCCCGTCGGTTCAAACGATCGTTTGGGGTTTAGTTCATCAGTGCTTTTTCGTTTTTAGCCTTTCCTAAACGGTTGGGCAAGTCCCTTTGGCCTATTTGGCCTACCCCTGTACAGTAACACTACACTACTTTCTACCCAATCCATCCCCGTCTTTGGGAAAATCTCTTTGAAAAAACAGCAATCTATTTCCTAATTGCAGGCCAGGCTCTCAGAGCTCAGAATTGAAAAAATCTAGCTGTAAGGCTACATTGCTTTTGCTGTCAGCTACATGTAATAGCTACATTGCTTCTCCTATCAGCTACATGTAATATCATGCACACAACAAAATATTGCACTGCACCGCTGCAAGTTAGCCTCTTAGAGCTCAGAATTGGAATGTGCTAGCTAAAAGGCCACATTGCTTTTCCTTTCAGCTACATGTAATAGCTACATTGCTTCCCCTATCAGCTACATGTAATAGCTACATTGCTTCCCCTATCAGCTACATGTAATATCATGCACACAAGAATATATTGCACCACTGCAAGTTAGCCTCTTAGAGCTCAAAATTGAAATACACTAGCTACAAGGCTACATTGCTTATGATTTCAGCTACATGTATTAGCTACATTGCTTTTCCTTTAAACTACATGTAATATCATCTACATAACAAAATATTGCACCACTGCAAGTTAGCCTCATATACCTCATAAATGAAGTACACTAGCTACAAGGCTGCATTGCTTATCTTTTCAGCTACATGTAATATCATCTTCACTACAATATATTGCCCCACTGCAAGTTAGCCTCTTAGAGCTCAAAATTGGAATTTACTAGCTACAAGGCTACATTGCTTTTCCTTTCAGCTACATGTAATAGCTACATTGTTTTTCCTTTCAGCTACATGTAATATCATCAACACGACAATATATTGCACCACTGCAAGTTAGCCTCATATACCTCATGATTGAAATACACTAGCTACAAAGCTACACTGCTTATCTTTTCAGCAACATGTAATAGCTACATTGCTTCTCCTGTCAGCTACATGTAATAGCTCCATTGCTTCTTCTGTCAGCTACATATAATATCATCTACACAACAGTATATTGCACCACTGCAAGTTTGTCTCCTAGAGCTCACAATTTGAATATAATAGCTTCAAGGCTAATTTTCTCCTCCTATCAGCTACATGTATTAGTTACATTGTTTTTCCGTTCAGCTACATGTAATATCATCTACACAACAATATATCGCCCCAGTTCAAGCTGGCCCCATAGAGCTGAGAATTGAAATACACTAGCTAAAGGGCTACATTGCATATATGTTCAGCTACATTTAATATCATGTACACAACAATATATTGCCCCACTTCAATTTTCCTTTTAGCTACATGTAATAGCTACATTGCTTATCTGTTCAGCTACATTTAATATCATGTACACAACAATGTATTGCCCCACTTCAAGTTAGCCTCATAGAACCCATAATTGAAATACACTAGCTACAAGGCTACATTGCTTTTGCTTTCAGCTACATGTTACAGCTACAAGGCTACATTGCTTTTGCTTTCAGCTACATGTTATAGCTACAAGGCTACAATGCTTTTGCTTTCAGCTACATGCAATAGCTACAAGGCTACATTGCTTTTGCTTTCAGCTACATGTAATAGCTACAAGGCTACATTGCTTTTGCTTTCAGCTACATGTAATAGCTACATTGCTTTTGCTTTCAGCTACATGCAATAGCTACAAGGCTACATTGCTTTTGCTTTCAGCTACATGTAATAGCTACAAGGCTACATTGCTTTTGCTTTCAGCTACATGTAATAGCTACAAGGCTACATTGCTTTTGCTTTCAGCTACATGTAATAGCTACAAGGCTACATTGCTTTTGCTTTCAGCTACATGTAATAGCTACAAGGCTACATTGCTTTTGCTTTCAGCTACATGTAATAGCTACAAGGCTACATTGCTTTTGCATTCAGCTACATGTAATAGCTACAAGGCTACATTGCTTTTGCTTTCAGCTACATCTAATAGCTACAAGGCTACATTGCTTTTGCTTTCAGCTACATGTAATAGCTACATGTAATAGCTACATTGCTTCTCCTGTCAGCTACATGTAATATCATCTACACAACAATATATTGCACCACTTCAAGTCAGTCTCATAGAACCCAGAATTGATCTCCTCCAATCGTTTTGTAGCTAGATTGCCAGCCTGGCTTCGGTCTCGGAGGGCTTCAAGTTAGCCTCATAGAACCAAGAATTGATCTCCTCCAATTGTTTTGTAGCCAGATCGCCAGCCTGGCTTCGGTCTCGGACGGCTTCAAGTTAGCCTCATAGAACCCAGAATTGATCTCCTCCAATTGTTTTGCAGCCAGATCGCCAGCCTGGCTTCGGTCTCGGACTGCTGGCAGCAGCTATGAGCGGTCCATGGTCTCATCCAATCGTTCCGTGACCAGATCGCCAGCCTGGCTTTGGTCTCGGACGGCTGGTGATGAGGTGGACGACGGCGTGGCGTCTGTCGGCGATATTGTGGCGGTTGGTGCTGATGCGGCGGTTGAAGTGGTTACAGCGGCTGGTGCTGATGCGGCGGTTGAAGTGGTTACAGCAGCTGGTGCTGATGCAGCGGTTGAAGTGGTTACAGCAGCTGGTGCTAATGCGGCGGTTGAAGTGGTTACAGGGCTTTTAGACAAGGTTGTGCCTTCCTCAAGGGAGCTACTAATGGCAGGAGCAATCAGGGAGGCCGGCGCCAGCGTCACTACACCTGTACTGCTGGTCAGTACTGCACTGCTGAGCTCACCATCCTCTAGCAGGACCATGTTCTCGGTTGTGAGCTGCTCAGGGACGTTGACTGGTGGGGGTGGTGGGGGGGTGGTGGTGGGAGTGATGGGAGTGGTGGGAGTGGTGATGGTGGTGGGGGGTTAAGGCGGGGTTGGGGTGATGGCAAGGGTGCTGAGGGTGGTGGTAGGGGTGGTGGGGGGGTGGGGTCGGAGTGGTGGAGGGTGGGGGGTGCTGAGGGTGGTGGTGGTGGTGGTGGGAGTGGGGGGGTGGGGTGCGGTGATGGCGGGGGTGCTGAGGGTGGTGGGTAGGGGTGGTGGGGGTGGGAGTGGGGGGGTGCGGTGATGGTGGGGGAGACGCTGGTGGTGGTAAGGGTGGTGAGGGGTGGAGGTGGGAGTGGGGGGGTGGGGTGATGGCGGGGGTGACAAGGGTGGTGGTGGTGGTGGGAGTGTGTGTGTGTGTGGGGGGGGGGGGGGATGGCGGGGGGTGACGAGGGTGGTGGTGGGGGGGTGATGGCAGGGGTGACAAGGGTGGTGGTAGGGGGTGGTGGGGGGTGGGGGGGTGGGGTGATGGCGGGGGTGCTGAGGGTGGTGGTGGTGGTGGGAGTGGGGGGGGTGGGGTGATGGCGGGGGTGCTGAGGGTGGTGGTAGGGGTGGTGGGGGGTGGGGGTGGGGGGGGGGAGTGGTGGGAGTGGAGGGGGTGGGGTGATGGCGGGGGTGCTGAGGGTGGCGGTGGTGGTGGTGGGAGTGGGGGGGGGTGGGGTAATGGCGGGGCTGCTGAGGGTAGTGGTAGTTGTGGGGGTGTTTGTGGTGGCGGGGGTACTGAGGGTGGTGTCAGTGGTGGAAGTGGTCATGGTTGCGATGGTGGCGGTGGTGGATGGGGTGATGGCGATGGTACTGAGGGTCGTGGTGGTGGTGGTGGTGGTGGTAGTGGTGCTGTTGGGGTGGGATGGTGGTGGTGGTGATGACCTGTAGGGACCCCTGCTGTCTGTTCGACAAACATGTAAAGGCCGAGGAGAGAGGCGGTGGCCGTGGTGTTGGGTTGGGATGGTAGTGCTTGTGATGGTGGTGGTGGTGGTGGTGGTGGTGTGGGATGGTGGTGGTGGGGATGACCTTTCGGGACAACGACTGTCTGTTCAACAAACGTGTAGAGACCGAGGAGAAAGGCGGTAGCCATGGTATTGGGGTGGGATGGTGGTGGTTGTGATGGTGGTGGTGGTGATGTTGGGGTGGGATGGTGGTGGTGGGGATAACCCGTAGGGACAACGACTGTCTGTTAGACAAACATGTACAGGCCGAGGAAAAGGCGGTGGCTGTGGTGTTGTGTTAGGATGGTGGTGATGATGGTGGTGGTGGTGATGGTGGTGGAGTGGGATGGTGGTGGTGGTGGTGGGGTGGAGAGGGAGGTGGAGGTGGTAGTGGTGCTGTTGGGGTGGGATGGTGATGGTGGTGGTACTCACTTATAGGGCTAATGGCTGTCTGTTCGACAAACATGTACAGGCCAAGGAGAGAGCCGAGGCGGTGGCGGTGATGGTGGTGTTAGGGTGGGATGGAGGTGATGTTGTGTGAGGGGTGGGATGGTCGTGGTGGGATGGTGGTGGTGGCGTTGGGGTGGGATGGTGGTGGTGGTACTCACTTATAGGGACAACGGCTGTCTGTTCGACAAACATGTACAGGCCAAGGAGAGAGGCGGTGGCGGTGGCGGTGGTGGTGTTAGGGTGGGATGGAGCCGATGTTGTGTGAGGGGTTGGATGGTGGTGGTGGGATGGTGGTGGTGGCATTGGGGTGGGATTGTGGTGGTGGTGGTACTCACTTATAGGGACAACGGCTGTCTGTTCGACAAACATGTACAGGCCAAGGAGAGAGGCGGTGGAGGTGGCCGTGGTGGTTGTGGTGTTGGGTTGGGATGGAGGTGATATTGTGTGGGGGTGGGATGGTGGTGGTGGGACGGTGGTGGTGTTAGGGTGGGATGGTGGTGGGGGGATGGTGGTGGTGGTGGGGTGGGATGGTGGTGGTACTCACTTATAGGGACAACGGCTGTCTGTTCGACAAACATGTACAGGCCGAGGATTGAGGCGGTGGCGGTGACGCCCAAGACGAGGTAGGGGGCGAGGAGGAAGAGGGCGGAGGTGAGGATGGCGACACTGGTTGTGATAGGGTGCTGCTCGATGAATGAGAAGGAGCCAGAGACGACGTTGGATGCGTCTTGGGGGTGGGCTATGGCTAGCCAGCCGGCTAGGATAATGGCGGCGGGCAGGGCCAGGAACTTGATGGCGCCCTGTGTGGATGGGGTGGGTGGATTGGTGAGGTTGAGGGTGGTGGTGGTGGTGGTGGTGGTGGTGGTGGTGGTGGTGGTGGTGTGCCACGGCTAGACAGCCAGCTAGGGTAATGGTGGCTGGTAGGGCCAGGAACTTGATAGCGCCCTGTGTGGGTGGATAGCGCCCTGTGTGGGTGGATAGCGCCCTGTGTGGGTGGGTATGTGGGCAAGTGGGTGGGTGGATGGATGGATAGGCAGACCTTGATACCCCCATGTATGGGTGGGTGGATGGTGAGTGTGTTGGTGTTGGTCTTGGGGGTGTGCTATGGCTAGCCAGCCGGCTAGAATACTGGCGGCGGGTAGGGCCAGGAACTTGAAAGCGCCCTGTGTGGGTGGGTGGGTGGATGGATGGGTGGGTGGGTTGGTGGGTGAATGGATGGATAGGTGGGTGGGTGGGTGGATAGGTGGGTGGGTGGGTGATAGGTGGGTGGATAGGTGGGTGGATGGGTGGATAGGTGGGTGGGTGGGTGGATAGGTGGGTGAGTGGATAGGTGGGAAGGTGGGTGGATAGGTGGGTGGATAGGTGGGTGGATGGGTGGATAGGTGGGTGGGTGGGTGGATGGATAGGTGGGTGGATGGGTGGATAGGTGGGTGGGTGGGTGGATAGGTGGGTGGATGGATAGTTGGGTAGGTGGGTGGGTGGATACGTGGGTCAGTGGGTGGGTGGATAGGTGGGTGGGTGGGTGGATAGGTGGGTGGATGGATAGTTGGGTAGGTGGGTGGGTGGATAGGTGGGTGGGTGGGTGGGTGGATAGGTGGGTCAGTGGGTGGGTGGATAGGTGGGTGGGTGGGTGGGTGGGTGGATAGGTGGGTCAGTGGGTGGGTGGATAGGTGGGTATTGGTGTTGGTGTTGGTGTTGATGGCGGTGTTGGTGTTGGTGTTGGTGGTGATCCCTTGAGCCCTATAAGTCCAACAACCACCTCGAGGTATTGGTGTTGGTGGTGTTGGTGTTGGTGTTCGTGGTGGTATTGGTGTTGGTGTTGGTGTTGGTGGTATTGGTGGTGGTATTGGTGGTGGTATTGGTGGTGGTGGTGGTGTTGGTGGTGGTGGTGGTGGTATTGGTGGTGGTATTGGTGGTGGTATTGGTGGTGGTGGTATTAGTGATGGTGGTGGTAGTATTGGTGGTGGTGGTGGTATTGGTGGAGGCGGTGGTGGTGGTGGTGGTATTGGTGGTGGAGGTGGTGGTGGTGAGCCCTTCAGCCCTAGGAGTCCCACCTTGATGATCCTGGGAACTACGACCACAATGAAGACAGCCACGCCTAAAGCATAGCTGGGATTGGAGAGGATGATACCCATATTATCTGCAAAGCCACGCAATGCTGACAAGATACTGAGCCTCTCTGAGAAGCCAAACCGAGGTAGGGTGCTGGTGGTGGTATCCAGTAGAATCAAGCCTGTCACAGCAGGGTGGGCAGCTAGGTCCAACAAGGTGGGTAGGGAAGCCACGGCAGCTGGGGTTGCTGCTTCTGAGAGTGGTCCGGAGAGCGCGTGGAGGAATGGTGGGAGGGTGACTGGCAGGGGGCTGGCCTCGCATGGGGGGGCTGCGGCCAGTAGGGGGGCGGCAGCGAGTAGGCTCAGAGTTGGGGTGAGGAGCATGCTGAGTCCTAGGTTGTTATGCGGGTACAAATCAGCTGTACAGGAGGTTGAATTATCTTTAGACTGGGGGGGGCATGGACTTCCAGGGGATGCTGACTCCCCATGCAGGGCAGGGAGAGATGTTGGACTAGGCTGGCCAGTGCCCCTGGGGGCCATCCGACACACTGAAGGATGGGGGGGCGACCATCGTCCAGTGCTTGAGCTGAGCGACGTAGATCTTCCCAAACGCATGGGCTGACGCATGCACGCGCGCCCAGCTGCTTGGTCAGGCCTGGGTTCGATTTTTGCGCAGCTCATTATGCCACTAAAAAATACCACGATAGTTTCCCCTTGTTATGTGATGTGCCGTGCAAAACTTGAAGGAAAGCACGGCCAGGATGATGTGGTGCGGCCTTGTCTCGGTCTGCAGTGGACGGAATGAGGTGCAATTTGCCACAGTTTGTCGCAATTGCAGCAGCTGGATATTTAGAAGGCGGAGACGTGAATAGTGAGCGTTCCTCGGAAATCAAAATAGTGTGTCTGTTCGCTTCGGATACAAATCTCCGATCATGCAACTTGCAGCACTAGTAGGTTTACATTTTCGAGGTTCACGATAGGTTAAAACGGTTGAGGGGGTGAATTCGTGGTCGCGATTTCGGGGTGGCGCAGGTGAGGTGGGATGGGGGACCCACAGCTCTGCTCTCTAAGACGCAACTAATTGTATAGCCTGCGCGAGCCTGCGTCCTGCAACGGACCCTTCCTTCTGGTCAACGGACCTTCCCAACGTTGCGTCCTGCGACGCAACGGACCCTTCGACGTCGCGTCTGCGACGGAGGACGCAGCGTCCTGAGCAACCCTGATGCGGGGTTTGGACTAGGGCGAAGGGGGCTGCGCGGTCCGAACAGTCGCTGCTCGCCCACAAGGGCACAGATGCGCTCTGATCGCTGAACCGCCGGGGGGTTCGTCAGAGTACTACATTGGGTCATTTGGGGATGCTTTTTTGGCGGAGCCTCCTCTTCAAGGGGGCGGGAGCCCCCATGTTTCGGACCCATTTGTCCGTTTGGCCGAGGAAAACAAACTTGAAGTCTGGCACGTCAGCAAACGGTCGCGTAACTAACTCGCTTCGGTCAGCTCCATCGTTGCCACCTTTCGTTCCGTTGCCAACACACTCCGCCAATTTTCCGCGTCGCTTGCAAGGCCGTTTCTTGACAGGGGGGACAAAAAATCAGAGGGCCTGGCATCGATTGCCCTCCACACCGCGGCTCACCCAAAAGATAACCGACACCGATGGGGGGTATCTCTCATCTGGAGTGAGGGGGCCAGGCAAAAAATTGGTTCGATTCATGCGTTCGAGTTATGTTGGGTGCGGGTGTCGGACTACACCATCTATTTGTGAACCTATCATGGTTCTGAGTTCCTGATCCGGCAGCAGCAGCAGATAATTCTCAATTTTTGTGCAAGCAAGTTGATTTTGAATTTTTGATGGGCCCTTGGGCAACCCTGAACACCGTAGCAAGATGCTATCTTTGTTCGCTCTGTCTCTTGTAGTACACAAGTGAATCGTGAGAAGTTACCTTTGTTTAGCCGTGCATTTAGGAAGAAATTGGATTTAGTAACGGTATATTTTGATAAGAATGCTTAGATTTAGATTGTTTTGATAACAATTGCATATTTTATGGTGGTTATTTGTACTGACAAAGACGGCGAACAGCCAAATCACCGGCTGGGGCTATGTAACCAAGGTCAATTCCAATGCGGTAATATAATATAATGTAATGTAATGCGGTACATTTAAACTGTCGAGCCCACTCAGTTTGCTACTCAGCTCCCTGGTTTCCTTGGGTCTCGCACAGGGGTACTTGGAAGTGGAAAATTGTGAGTAGCCCGGAGTTGGATAAAAAACATGTTACAGTCCAATCCAATATAATGCGGCACAATCCATGCAACAATCAACTTTGGCTAAACAACAAAAGTGTGTGTGTAAGAAATTGAAATTGAAATTGTTACATCCGTGTAATACCGTTACTCACAGGACGTGAAGTTAAGGACACCATAGCGTAAGCCGGAGCTAGCTATAGTCACCGTAGGGCCACCTCAGTAAAAAGAATCACCACCAATGCCTGACCGGCAGGCCCCGCAGGGGTAGCATGCATCACCCGGATCGCTTGCGGTCACCGCCCATAGACAGAGGGCCGGTACTTGTTGCTGTCCAATCAGAGTCAAAGGGCCGTTAATTTGTCCCAGTGGCCCCCTCTGAAATACCGCTGCTTGTCAACTCCAAACACCGGCCTATTCCCCTGGGCGGTACTAGCAAGTCTTCGAGTACCTTTCAAGTACCGGCCTATTCCTGTGTATCTGGGCGGTACTCGCAAGTGGCCACATCATGTGTGAGTAAGTATATGCTTCTTGCTCTGACCATCGTGTACCTCCTGACTAATCAAATGTACGTGTATATTAGGTGTGTATGCATGCATGAATGACTATTGTTGAAGTGTATCTAGATAGAACAAAGCTTGGCAGGGGGGTTGGAAGACCGCGAGCAGCACTTATAAACACGAACAGCACGATTTCGCGACAGTATCGCTTAGGCCTGTCCCCCTTAGGGGGCCGACCAACGACACTAAATTCCTGGGTCAACACTGCCCTGCTTATGACCGTGTCACGTAACATAACATAACAGAACAGAAGCCCTTAGGGGGCCATGTTGATATCAGGTACATCCAAGCCGGCCAGCTTGGACCTCAGCTTCCCCATTAGCTCTTCATCCACCGGCACCACCTCTTCAGGGAAGTTGAGTTTGTCGAGGTAGCCTAGCAGGCGGGCGGCACCGTCATAAGCCCGCGCAGCCTCTTCTTCGGTGTCATAGCTTCCAAGCCCCACAGTGCGACGCTTGTAGGTGATCAGACCCTTCCAGATCTTCTTGGACGTGCTGGGGCATTGGGTCACTCCCCTGGGGGACAGTAGGGGAGTCAGTTAAACACATACATCCATTTATACACATTTATTCATTTATGTACATATATTCACTCATAATCAGTTACATACATATATGCATTCATACACATATACTAATTTATTAACATACCGTACACACGTTACGTATTGGCAAACATTACAGTACATTGTCCTCGACAGGTGACCCCCAAGACAAGCCCAAGACAAGTAACTCGTCTGCTGACAAACGAAAAATAATAAGAATCACAATCATAATAATCATAATCATAATAACAACAAAACAACAATAATAAAACTTCAACTAATAATAGTAAACAACCTTGACCTTGACAACATACGCATCAGCACATACGCATCAGCACATACGCATCAGCACATACCGGTAGACTGAGACCCTCTTGCGGATACTTGGCCGACTGCTGCCCTCCCTCCTGAATGCCGCCACCACGCCTCCCACCCCCAGCTGGTCCAGCTCCACACATTCTTCCGCCGCCATGGGGAAATTAAGCCGATCATGTCTGCCGAGCGTGTAGAACAACCTGTCCAGGGCCTTGGCAGCCTCGGCCGCTGTGTCAAAGGTGTTTGTGTTCAGAGCAAACATGGTCTGGAGATTCTCAGGGAGCAGATTGTGTTCAGTGGCGGCGATGTAGGTGCGGCCGTGCCATCGGCCGCCTGAGTCCCTCACCACCCCGGGGTACACGCGGGTGGCGTTGCTAGCTGGCAAGGAGTTCTGCCCCTCTTCGGGTCCTGCACTGCCAGAGGGGTCCATGCTGGTGGGGAGGTTGAGGGGGGCTATGGCCAGGCCCCCCCCGCCCTCGCCCTCCGGGGCAGCGTCCGCAGCCCCCCCTGACTGGGCTGGCTCCCCCCCTGCGCTGACCTCATCACGCAGACCCTGGGTGAGCTGGCCCAACAGGGAGGAGGAGCCAGGTTGTTCGCCAGCCTGGCAGCCAGATGGCTGACCTGTCAGGTGGTTGGTGGCGTTGTCCATAGGCAGGCCCCATGTAAGTTGTTCCAATAGTGAGGCATTGCTGTCGGGGGGCAGGTCACCCTTTTGAGCTTCTGTACTGGCAGGTGTAGTGCCTGCGGGCAGGGTGTGGTTTGGGTGGTGGGATTACACATACGTATGGACCGGCATTTGAGCTTCTGTACTGGCAGGCGTAGTGCCTGCGGGCAGGGTGTGGTTTGGGTGGTGGGATTACACATACGTATGGACCGGCATTTGAGCTTCTGTACTGGCAGGCGTAGTGCTTGCGGGCAGGGTGTGGTTTGGGTGGTGGGATTACACATACGTATGGACCGGCATTTGAGCTTCTGTACTGGCAGACGTAGTGCCTGCGGGCAGGGTGTGGTTTGGGTGGTGGGATTACACATACGTATGGACCGGCATTTCATATGATATTGACTGAAGGCGTGTAAGATATCATACAAATTGTAACATATGATATCATATTTAAATGGTAACTTTAGGCTAGTCAGACTGCCCGCATCATATGATATCATATTGCCGTTCCCTACACATATGCCCACATACACACATGCAGACACACATGTTGATATTTTCCTGACACACATAAACATACACATATCCAGCTTTAGCCTGGTCATACATCCACACCTGTTCCAAAGACAAACACACACCAACTGCCACACTTACCCGAGATGATGATTTAATTCCACACCTGTTCCAAAGACAATCATACACCAACTGCCTCACTCGCCTGAGATGATGATTTAATTACATTTTAATTTTCTTGTCGAATTAAATTGTCACTGTAGCACGAACTCAGCCCCCCCGTCGGTTATACGATTGTTTAGGGTTCAGTTCATCAGTTCTTTTTCTTTTTAAGCCCATCCTTTACGGTTGGGCAAGTCCCTTTAGCCTATTTGGCCTACCCCTGGACTGTAACATCTATCTGCCTCACTCACCTGATGCAGCCCTAAAAAACCCTGAAGACAAACACACACCAACTGCCTCACTCACCTGATGCAGCCCTAAGAAACCCTAAAGACAAACACACACCAACTGCCTCACTCACCTGATCAGAGCTCCTAGAATGACGAAAGTGCCGGGTTCGAATCCCTGCGGGTTTGCTTCAGTGTTCGCAGTCGCTATCAGCTGCCATGGTGGCTTTGCCCAGGTGAAGTAGCAGCCCGTTCCTTACCGCCGTAAGACGGGCCCCCCTGAATACCACGCCCCACCAGGCGTTATCATTACATCACTCACCTGACCTAGTTAGAAGTTCAGCCGCCTCTACTCTCTCTTCAGAAGCCCCACCCTGGTCCTTGGTTTCGCCAGCCTGGCTCTCATCGCCAGCCTGGCCGTCCATCCCCTCAGACACGGGGGGCGCCGGAATCAGCCCCGGCAGGCTGGGCAGCCCCGGCAGCCCATTGGGCACAGCCCCCCCTGGCTTGGAGTTATTCACAGCTGCCACCAACAGGGCTATGTGCTGCTTCATACTGTCGACAGGCTGGCTAGCCTGAGGCATGCCCAGGGTGTTGTACTGGTGCCCTGTACCGCCTGTACCGTCTCCACCAGGCCGCTCCACCAGCTGCGCAAGGGAGTTCATGCCGCACTCAATGGGGCTGAGGATGGGATGCATGAGATGAGGCAGGGGAGGGGTGGGGGCTGCGGACTTGCGAACCTTCTTGCGAGCCTTGTTGGTGCCGCCTGGGGTTGGAGTGAGCTCAGAACTGCCAGCGGCGATAGAACCTGGTGTTGGGGTGTTCGGGGTGGGAATGTGTGTGTGTTGGGTTGATGTTTGGGGTGCTTGGGGTGTTAATGTGTATGTTTGGGGTGGGCATTTGTGTGTTGGGGTTGGTGTTTGGGGTGCTTGGGGTGGGCATTTGTGTGTTTGGGGTGTTTGGGGTGGGCATTTGTGTGTTGGTGTTGGTGTTTGGGGTGCTTGGAGTGGGCATTTGTGTGTTTTGGGTGGGAATGTGTGTTTGTTGGGGTTGGGGTTTGGGGTGTTTTGAGTGGGGATGTGTGTGTGTGTTGGGGTTGGTGTTTGGGGTGCAAAGGATGGGCATCTGTCTGTTTGGGGTGTTTGGGGTGTTTGGGGTGGGAATGTGGTGGTGGTGCTTATGACTATTATAATGAACATGAGTATGACTGTTGATATTATGATGTTGACAATCTCACCAGCTGGTGTGTCCCTCATTCCCTCTGATGTGCCTGTGGCTTCTGCCCCCCCCCCCCCCCCCCCCCCCACACACACACACCTGCCTGGTGCAGTGGTGCCCTGGTGGTGGTAGTGGTGCTGCTTATGACTATTATAATGAACATGAGTATGACTGTTGATATTATGATGTTTACAATCTCACCAGCTGGTGTGTCCCTCATTCCCTCTGATGTGCCTAGGGCTTCTGCCCCCACCCCCCCCCCCCCCCCCCCCCCCCCCCCACACACACACACCTGCCTGGTGCAGTGGTGCCCTGGTTGGTGGTAGTGGTGGTGCTTATGACTATTATAATGAACATAATAATAATTATTGGTATTATGACGCTGACAAACTCACCAGCTGGTGTGTCCCTCATCCCTTCTGATGTGCCTGGGACGTCGTCACCCCCTTCGCATGGTACCTCGCTGCTTGCGCCCCCATCAGCCTGTCCACCCCCACCCCCACCAGCAGCAGCAGCAGCCATATCAGCATCAGTTGCAGCGGCATCAGGAGTAACAAGAGCAGAAGCAGGGGTAGTAGCGTCCTGGGCATCGTCCTCACTCTCTTCACTACCTGGGCCGCACATGAGACCTCCAGAAGGGGGTAAGCCATGCATAGGGGTCACGACCTACAAGAAGGGGAAGGGCGTGTGTGTGTGTGTGTGTGTGTGTGTGGTGGGGTGAGGGGGGGGAGGGTGTGTGTGTGGGGTGGGGGGGGGGTGGAGGACTGAGGGGTAGGTATGTTCTTTTTGGTGTCACTCTCCTTGCTACGAGGGCCGCACATGAGACCCCCAGAAGGAGGTAAGCCGTGCATGGGGGTAACGACCTACAAGAAGGGTGTGTTGTGTGGTGGTGTGGTGTGTGTGTGTGTTGTGTGGGGGGGGGGGGGGGGGGCGGGGGGAGGACTGAGGGAGGTAAATTTCTTTTTAGTCCGCACTCTCCTCGCTACCAGGGCCGCAACATCCCAAAAAACAAACACGCACACTATCACCACCCACGCACCCACTGCTGACTTTCCCCTTCCCTGTTGGATTGTTTGCGGCGGTCGAATCTTATTGCGCTTGTCATACGCAGCTGGGGTGAATCCATTCACACCCCGTTCACCTTCTTAACTGCACCTTGATCTCCATCCCCACATCCCAACACACACACACACACACACCACTGCACCTGCACCCACCTGTTGACTTCCCCACTGCACCTGCACCCACCTATCACCACTGCACCTGCACCCACTGTTGACCTTCCCCACTGCACCGCACCACTATCACCATGGCAACCTGCACCCCACCTGTTGAAATTTCCCACTGCACCTGCACCCACCTTCCCCACTGCACCTGCACCCACCTATCACCACTGCACCTGCACCCACCTGTTGACTTCCCCACTGCACATGCACCCACCTTCCCCACTGCACCTGCACCCACCTGTTGACTTCCCCACTGCACCTGCACCCTCCTTCCCCACTGCACCTGCACCCACCTGTTGACTTCCCCACTGCACCTGCACCCACCTTCCCCACTGCACCTGCACCCACCTATCACCACTGCACCTGCACCCACCTGTTGACTTCACCACTGCACCTGCACCCACCTTCCCCACTGCACCTGCACCCACCTATCACCACTGCACCTGCACCCACCTGTTGACTTCACCACTGCACCTGCACCCACCTATCACCACTGCACCTGCACCCACCTGTTGACTTCACCACTGCACCTGCACCCACCTTCCCCACTGCACCTGCACCCACCTGTTGACTTCCCCACTGCACCTGCACCCACCTTCCCCACTGCACCTGCACCCACCTGTTGACTTCACCACCTGTTGACTTCACCACTGCACCTGCACCCACCTGTTGACTTCACCACTGCACCTGCACCCACCTTCCCCACTGCACCTGCACCCACCTGTTGACTTCACCACTGCACCTGCACCCACCTGCTGACTTCCCTTCCCTGTTGGTGTCTTGCGCGGTCGAACCCTTTTGCGCTTTGTCATACGCAGCTGTGGTGAAGCCAATCGCGTGGCAATCACCTTCTCAGGATCGTCTGTGCCAAAGAGTTTGATGAGCAACGTCTTGGAGGGGATGAGGTCGGTGCCCTCGTTGGGGAAGTTGACCTGGTCAAAGTAGCTGTGTGTGGGTGTGGTGGGGTGGTTAGGGGAGGGTATGGGTATGTGGGTGGTGTGTGTGTTGTGGTGGTGTATGGGTGTGGGTGTGGGTGTGTGGGGTGTGAGTGTTTGAGTGTGGGGTGTGTGAGTATGGGGGGTGAGAGCTTCATGAGCAACGTCTTGGAGGGGATCAGGTCGGTGCCCTCGTTGGGAAGTTGACCTGGTCAAAGTAGCTGGTGTGGGGTGGTGGGCGTGGTTACAGGGGCGGTGGAGAGGTGGAGGGTGGGGTGGGGGTAGGGGAGGGGGGGAAGGGTGGGGGGCGGGGGGGGCGCCGCCGGGGGGGGTCGGGGGGGGGGGAGGGGGGGGGGGGGGGGGGGGGGACGGGGGGGAGGGGGCGTGGGGGGCGGGCGGGCCCAGCTGGGATAGCGCGGGGGGGGAGGGGGGGCGTGAAGGTAAAAAGAGGGGTGGGTGGGCGGGAGTGAAGTGAGGCGGTAGGCGGGGGGTAGGGAGGGTTGGGGTGGTCAAAAAAACACAACGCTTAAAAAACAGGGAAAACGAGAAATACCGGATGTAACGAATAGATCAAGCATATAAAAAGAAAACAAAAATCGTGGGGATGGAATGCCCAAGGCTAAGAGGAAAGAGTAAGAAAAAGGAGGACGAAAAGAACAAAAAAAAAAAAAGAGGACCACAGTACGGACAACTGTCCCGGACCCCAAATACCTAAACACACTTTACACTAACAGATGTTCATAGAGTCAGGCAGCCTCTTACTTACGACACGAGAACACACCACACACTCTATACCCCCCCCCCCCATCCCAGCCCCCCACCCCCGCCACCACACACACGACACACAAAAAAGCCGACAAAGGCGACCATACCCATACAGCTGTCATACGCCTAGAGCCGAGCAGCCCCTTCTACGACATAAGCAACACCTGAACGCATACCTCTATACCCCCCCCCCCCCCCACGCCCCCCCCACCCCCACCTCTCACACGACCCACCCACGCGACACCACCCACTCCACGCAACCAAAGGCAATGGACCTACTCCATGCAGCAGCTGCTGTGCAGCTGTCATATGGCCAGATGTACAGAAAGCCTCACTTCTCTGCGACAAGAACACAACGCATACTCTTACACCACCCCCCACCACACCCCACCCCAATACACACGCCACCCACCCACGCCCACACAAGAAAGGCCCCCCCCAAAGCCGACCTACCCCATGCCAGCACGAGCAGCCAGCATCATTAGCGCCAGAGCAGCCTCCTCTCTGACAAGCAACACAACGCCCATCCTACTATACCCACCCCCCCACCCAACCCACTCCCACCCACACATAGCCCACACACCCACGTACAACACAAAAGGCAAGGACACCTACCCCATGCCAGCGAGCCCAGAGCCCCTTGTAAGTAGCCGCAAGAGCAGCCTCCTTCTCTGACAAGAACACAACGCATCCTCTTATCCCCCCCCCACCCACCACTCACACCACCCACCCACGCACACAAAGCCGCAAGGGACACATACCCATGCAAGACGAGCAGCAGCGTCATAGGCCAGAGCAGCCTCCTTCTCTGACATGAACACGCCTAGTTGAACGCTTCGCATCATCGAACGCCAAGATGTTGCCCAGCCTGCCAACCATCTTCTGCTTTGTTAGCCCCGACACCCCCTGATAGCCGCCCCATACATGCGATCGCCGAGAGTCAGTGTTGCCATGGCCTCTGGCCTTGGCCTTGGCATTTGAGCATTGCGCTTAGAGGTTTAGATATGGCAGCCTTGGTTAGGGTCGCGTAGGTTTGGGTAGTATATGGTTTGTGCAGTAAATTAGATATGAGCTATTGGCGACCACCCCTTAGCCAATATGGCTTTGACCGCTCCGTAAAGATATGGATTTAGGTCTAGAATGGTGATTGGCCGTTATGGACTAATGCGCTTTTGCGGTTGCGATAATAGCCGTTAAAAAAGGGTTTTAGCATATGGTTTTGGGCTATTTATGCCCAATCCCCCCCCGTCATTGCTGCCTTCGCTGCCAGCGGTCTTTCAGCGTCGTAGTATTGCGACACCACTCTAGTGTGCCATCGATGGATGGGACCCTGTAACGTATGCTGGCCTATGGCCTTGGATATGCGTGTTGCTTGAGATTACGTTATTGGTCTAGCGGCTAGATAGAGCCAACTGCTGGGATTAGCAGCGACCTAAGCGACTTCTGCCGGTAAGACAGGACGTTTGGCGTAGATATGCCGTTGCCTGCTTAATAGGTCCCCGCGTAGCAATATAGCGTTGCGTGATAGATGATGTTTGTTTGGAGTGAGTCAAGATAATGCGTTTAGGGCAACTTTTAGCCACCTATCATAGGTTATGCTATGACAACTCAGCCAGCTGTTTTATCAGCCCTTCGTTTGCCCGACCCCCTCTGTATGGCATACATGGATGGGGTCAGTGGGGTCAGTGGGGTCTGGTCTGGCTTGGCTGGCTGGTCAAAGGGTAGTTTTGCGTATATATGGTTGCAGGTGATGTCTGTGTAGGTCTTAGCTCATTGTGCCCTAGCAAGTGTGTATCTGCAATTTGTTTAGCTGCTGCCCCCCCCCACCCCCCCCCCCCCCCCCCCCCCCCCCCCCCCCCCCCCCACACACACACACACATACCCACCCACCTCTGTATGTCACAGATGGATGCCCGCGTCGTATTTAGCATGCGCTTGCTTGCCGTTAGGGGCTAGGTTTGGGGTATATATGTGTGCGTTTGCAATTGTATGGTTTGGCTTGAATGTGTGTGTGGTTTGGGTTTTAGCATATCATTGATGCAAGCTGCCAGCCGGCTTCATGGCTTTGTTGCGACACCCCTCTGTATGGCATACATGGATGGGGTCAGTGGGTCTGGCTTGGCTTCCTTGCGCTTCGGTTTGGTTAGGCTGAATAGTAGGCTTTGGGTTTATATATGGTTTATGCGGTTGTGTTTGTGCTAGATGGTCTTAGAACTCCATTGTGCAGAGCAAACTGTTATTCTGCATTGTTTGCTGCCCCCCCCCCCCACACACACACACACACGCACACACACCCACCTCTGTATGTCACAGATGGATTGGGTGTCGTTTGAGGCATGGCTTGGCTATGTTAAGGGTGATAGGTTTGCGGTATGATATGGTGGTTGGTTGTGTGGCGTGTGGGTTGTGTTGGTTTGGGTTTAGCTTGCATTGTGACAGGCAGTTTTTTGCAAGTGCCAGCTGTCTTTGATTTGTTTGCCACACTCCTCTGTATGTGCGCATTACATGGGATGGTGTCCAGTGGCGGTATATGAGACTGCTTTGCGTATGGCTTGGTTTGGATTAGCGTTAGCGAGTAGATATAGTGTGGCTTATTATGGCCGGAGGTGTTGATAGACATACGGCTTGGAGTATTGTATTGGTGGCTTGTGTTGGTTTGGAGTTTAGATTCATTGTGCAGTAGTGCCAGCCGTTTTCAGCCTTCTGTTTGCGCAAAAATCCCCTGTATGGCATACATACAATGCAAGATGGGGTACAGGGGTATGGCTCGCGTTGGTGTAGGGTATGCGTTGGGGTACAGCTAGAGATGGTTTGGCTGGTGGAATGGGTTAGGGTAGCGTTGGGTGATACTTTTTGGACTTGGTTAGGGTGAGGTTAGGGTAGAAATGGTTGCATGTTCGGTAGGTTGTAGCTTGGGCTAGATATTGTTTAGGCGTTACAGGTTTGCAAGCTTGGTTGTTTGGTCCTACAGGACGTAGGTTGGTGGATAGATTGCTTTGGCTACCTCTGAATGTTTAGGGGAGGTTAGGGTAGATATGGTTGGGCTTGTTGCTTGTTTGCACGTGGTTAGCCGAGTAGTAGGATTTGAGGAGATATTGTTTGTTAGGACTTAGGTTTGGCTTGGTTAGTCAGAGTAGAGTTATGGCAGATATGGAGTTGGACTGGTCTATGTTGGTTGGCTCTTGGGTTTTGTCGGTGAGAGTAGGTTTGGGCAGATATGGTTTGGCTTGGTTTTGCTTGGTTTGGCTTGGTTAGGGTAGGTTTGGGCAGATATGGTTTGGCTTGGTATGCTTGGTTTGGCTGTGGTTCGTGTAGGTTGGGCACGATAGTTTGCTTGGTTTGCTTGGTTTGGCTTGGTTAGGGTAGGTTTGGGTAGGTATGGTTTGTGTTGTGTTGGCTTGGGCTTAGCTTCATTGTGCAGTGCCAACTGTTCTTCTGCTTGTTTGGCTCTGGCACCCCATGTATAGCATAACATGGATTGGGGTACAGTGGATTCTGGATTTGTGCATTTGGTTTCGGGTAGATATTAGGTTGAATTGGGTTTAGTCTTAATGCTTTGCAGTGCAAGTCCTTTTTCTGCGTTTTTGTGTGGCCCCCTCCCCCCCCTTTCCCCCCCCCTCCCCCCCCCCAATTACGATCTGGCTCACCATTAGCGTCTAGTTTGCACCCCATGGATTTCTTCACTTAGTGTTTGCTTCTTGTCTCATCATTCCTCCATCGCATAGTATGTCAGTTCTTTTATTGCTCTGAAAGTCTAGATTGTTGTTTTTTTTGATTACCTATTCAATGTGATGGCTACAAATCAGTAATAGCAATTCTAACATTATATTCTTTTTTCCTATGTAGAACATATTATATTCACTTTCTAATTCATTTCTTTTTATTTACCTACACTCTATTTCTCTTCTCTTTCACTCACTACTCAGACTTACCCCTCTTTTTCTATTTTACTGGCCATGGCCATTCTACATAGCGCCCTAGCCCTCATGGCTCCCTTAGTGTTTCTGACTTCTCATCATCCATATCGCACCTCAGATCCATCGCTTATCTGATAAGTCCTAGAGTTGAATCACATCCATTGTCACCATAGCCTAACTCCCCCCCACCACAAAGGGCCATGGCTTCATATAGAGCCACTATTAGTTCTTCTTTTTCCATGGTCCTTTCCCATGGTTTGTTGCCTGTATCATTTCATCCTTTCTCTTATCTGCCTTTTTTTTTTTATTGATTTCTAGTATGATCTCTGAAGTATGTGTCTATTTTTTTTTAGATTGTTTTGTGTTATACGCGAATCCTATTAAGTCTAATTAATTTATGTAATCTCTGTCCTTTCACCTTCCACCCCCCCCCACATCCCCCCCCCCAAGGTATTATTTTTTGGGGGGGCATACATAGCGCACCTAGTACCCCTATTGGCTCCCAGTGTTGCATGTCTCATCCCTCATATCGTCCAGATTAGTGTTATATGTAATCAGTCCTAGAGTTGTTACCACTAACTGTACACTAACTCCCCCCATCTCACCCGAACACCACACATCATAAACAACAACCTTGTTTTGCTGGTTATGTATTGATAGTGGGTATGGCTAATCGATAGAGAGCTATCGCCAACATACGCGCTTCTCCTAGCACTTATGGTTTCTCCCTAGTGTATCCTTTTATCATCATCCTCCATTTGCGCAGATGTCAGCTTATCCGCCTATCGCCTCTACAGTGTACCACATAACATCACCCCCCCCCCCCACACCACCCCTCACACCAATGTACTGGCTGATTGCAGTTGGATGATCATCAATATACAGAGCTCAGCCAACACGCGCCATATGACGCCTATGGCTCCCAGTGTTGACCTTTCAGCATCCGCCATCGGCCAGACAGATCAGCTTTATCCGATCGCCCCCAAGTGTACCCCCACCGTCACCCACTAAACCCCCCCCCCCACACACACACATACACAAACACACCTGTACTGGCTGATGCAGTTGGGATGGCCATCCATACAGAGCTCCGCCAACACTCGCCCTAGCCCCATGGCTCCCAGTGTTGCCTTCTCATCATCCTCCATCGCCAGATTCAGCTTATCCGATCGCCCCAAAGTGTACAGCAGCTTGTCTGACGCCTTTGCGGCCTCCGCCTCATAGTCGTAGTAGTTCGTTATCAAGTGCTTTTGCTGGGGGGCCAAGACTGACGTGAATGTGCCCCTCTCGTCCGGAGTGAGGTGCACCTTTCCATGCCACTTGCAGCCCTCTTGTTCAACTCGGCAGCGGCCGTAGTAGCTGTGGTTGGTGCGCTTGTTGGCATCCCGGAAGATGGCCATGAGGCCACCCAGGCCCAGTGCGTCAAGGGCACAGCACTCGTCCTTGGAGATGGGGAAGTTAAGCTTGTCGAGCCGGCCTGGTGTGTCATGAGCATGGTGGGTTGGAGATGTGTGTGGTTGGGGGGGTGTGGTGATTGATGGTGCTGGTGGTGGGTGGTGGGTAGGTGGTGGTTTTTGTGGGGTGTAGTGGGTGGAATAGGTGGTTGGTGGTTGTTGTTTGTTTTGATGGGGGGGTGGGGGGGGTAGGTAGGTGTGTGTGGTAGGGGTGAGGCAGCGCTTGTAGGAGCAATACGTCCTTGGAGATGGGGGAGTGCAGATGTCGAGCAGACGTCCTTGCTTTCTATGGGTTGGATATGGTGTTTTTGTGGGGGTGTGTTGGTGTTGGTTGGCGGTGGTGGGGGGGGGTTTTGCTGTGGTGTTTGGTTGGGGGTTCGGTATGGTTTTGGTGGTGGTGGGGGGGTTGTTGGTAGGTTTGATTGTGGGTGGAATCGGGTGGGGGGGTGTGTTCGATGGTTTGGGGGGGTTGTTGGTTGGGGAGGTGGTGTTCTAGGTGGGGGGGTGTTGGTAGTGGGTTTTTTGCTGGTGGGGTTTTCGGTGGTGGTACGTGGTTGTGAAGGGTGAGCTTTTTTTGGCGCAAGCGGCTGTATGAAGCACTCTCATGTGAGATGTGGATCGTTGTAAGCTTGTCGAGCCGGCTCTGGGGGTTGGAATGTGTGTGGGGGGGTTTGTTTTGATGGTGGGGTGGTGGGGGTAGTAGGTGGTGGTGTGGGTGTAGTGCGGTTGATGAATTTAGGTGGTGTGGGGGGGGGGTTGATGGGGGGTGGTGGTGGGTAACGTGGTTGTGGAGGGGTGAGGCAGCGGCTGTAGAAGCACTCGTCCTTGGAGATGGGGAAGTTGAGCTTGTCGAGCCAGCCTGGTGGGTTGGATATGTGTGTGTGTGTGTGGTGGTGGTGGTGTGGTCGGTGTGGTGGGTGGTGGTGGGGGGGGGTGGTGGTGGTGGGGGGGGGGGTAGGGGGGGTCTAGGGGTTGGATAGGGGGGGGGGTGTTCGATGGTGGGTGTGGGGTAGGTGGTGGTTTGGGGTGGTAGTGGGTGATGGTGGGTGTGTGGGTACGGTGGTTGTGGAGGGTGAGGCAGCGGCAGTAGGAAGACTCGTCCTTGGAGTGGGGATGGAAGTTGAGCTTGCGAGCCGGCCTGGTGGGTTGGAATGTGTGTGGGGGGGTGTTTGATGGTTGGGGGGTGGTGGTGGTGGGGTGGTAGGGTAGTGGGTGGCTTGGATATGTGTGTGGGGGGGTGTTTTGATGGTGGGGTGGTGGTGGGTGGGGGTGGTGTGGGTGGATATGTGGTGGAGGGTGTTGTTTTGAATTCTTGTTTGATGCGTGGAGAGCTGGTGGTGGTGGGCCGTGGTAGTGGGGTTGGATTGTGTGTGGGGGGGTGTGTTTTGATGGCATGGGGTGGTGGTGGTGGGGTGGTCTTAGGGGGTTGGATTGGTGTGGGGGGTTATGTTTTGATGGTGGCGGTGTGGTGGTGGTGGGGTGGTAGTGGGTTGGGATACGTGTGTGGGGGGGGTGTGTTTAGTTTTGATGGTGGGGTGGTGGGTTGGGGTGGTGGTGGTGGAAGTGGTAGTGGGTGGATAGTGTGTGGGGGGGGATGATTTGATGGTTGGGTTGGTGGTGGTGGGTGGTAGTGGGTTGGGATCTGTGTTGGGGGGGGTGTTTTGAGTTGGTGGGGTGTGGTGGGTAGGTGTGTTGTGGGGTGGGAGTAGGTGGATATTGGGGGGGGTGTTTATGGTGGGGTGGTGGGGGGTAGGTGGGGGGGGGGGGATGAAGCAGCATGTAGAAAGCACTGTCTGGGGCTAGGGGATAGTCAAAGCTTGTCGAGGGCCGGCCTGGTGGGTTGGATAAGTGGTGTGTGGATGCGTGTGTGTGGTGTGTGTGTGTTGTGTGTGTGTGGGGGGGGGGGGGGTAGTGGTGGTGGGTGGGGTGGTAGTGGGTTGGATAGTGGGGGGGTGTTCGATGGTGGGAGTGGTGGTGTGTGGTGGGAGGTGGTGGTGGGGTAGGGTGGTGGTTGGTGGGGGTGGTAGTGGGTGGATATGTGGTGGGGGGGTGGTTTGATGGAGGGTGGTGGGGGGGTGGTAGGCTGGTGGGGGGGGATGAAGCGAATGGTAGAAAGCATCATCCTGAGATAGGGAGTAAAGCTTGTCGAGACGGCCGCCTGGTGGGTTGGGTAGGTGGGCGGGGTGTTTTGATGGTGGGGTGGGGGGGTTAGGTCTGTGGTGTGGGCGGAGTAGGTAGTGGGTGGATAGGTGGGGGGTGTTTTGATGGTGGTGGTGGTGGGGGTAGGTGGGGTGGGTAGGTCATGGGGTGGATAAGGTGGGGGGTGTTTTGAGGGGTTTTGATGGGCGGTACGGTGGTGGTGGGGGTGGTGGTAGTGGGTGGATAGGTGGGTTGTTATGGTGGTGGGGTGTGGTGGGTGGGTGGGTGTTTGTGCGTGGTGGTGGTAGGGGTTGGATGGTGGGTGGGGTGTTTTGATTGGTGCGGGCTGGTGGTGGGTAGGTGGGACAGGGGGTGGGTGGTAGGGGGTTTGGATAGGTGGGGGGGGTGTTTGATGGTGGGTAGGTTGGTGGTCGGTGGTGGTGGTGGGGGGGCGGTGGGGGGGGGGGGGGGGGGGGGGGGGGCGTGGTGGGGGGGGGGTGGGGGTGGGGGGTTCTCGGGGCGGGGGGGGGGGCGGGGGGGGGGGGTGGTGGGGGGGGGTGGGAGTGGGTTGGATAGGTGGGGGGGGTGTTTTGATGGTGGGGTGGTGGGGGTATGGGTAGGGTGGGGTCGCGGGGGGGTGGTAGTGGGTGGATAGGTGGGGGGGGTGTTGGTTTTTGGAACGGGGGGGATGTGGGGTGAGGGGGTGGGGGGGGGTGGGGCTGGGTAGTTGGGGTGGTGTGGGGTGGATAGGTGGGCGGGGGGGGGGGGGGGGGGGGGGGGGGGGGGGGGGGGATTAATGGTGGGTAGGTGGTGGTTGGTGGGTTGGATAGGTGGGGGGGTGATTGATGGTTGGTAGGTGGTGGTGGTGGGTGGTATTGGGTGGTAGTGGGTTTTAGATTGGGGTGGTTGGGTGAGGGATGGTGAGTAGGTGATTGTTGAGGTTGATGGTGGGGTGATGTGGTGGTGGGTGGGTGATGTGATGTGATGTGATGTGAGGTGGGGTGGGTGATTGTGAGTGCTGGTGGGGTGAATGATGTGATGGTGGGTGGGTGATGGATGTGTGTGATGGTTGGGGTGATTGTAGTTATTGTGATGGTGGGTGGGTTATGTGATGTGATGTGATGGTGGGCGGGCTGATGTGATGGTTCGGTGGTGGTGATGTGATGGTGGGTGGATGGGTGATGTGATGGTGGGCGGGTGTGTTATGTTGCGTGCTGGGTGATGTTGATGTGCTGGTGGCGGTGATGTTATGGTGGGGTGATGTTGATGGTTGTTGGTGTGATGTGATGGTGGGGAAGTCGAGCTTGTCGTGGGCGACTGGTTGGGATGGATTTGGGGTGGGTGGGTGTGGTGGGAGCTAGGACGGGGGGGGGGTGGTGGGGGGGGCGTTGTTTTATAGTGGGGTGGGTGGGTAGTGCTGGTACGCAGTGGTGCGGCGAGGATGGTGGTGGTGGAAGGTATTTGCTTGTAGGCGCAATGTTGTGATCTTGATAGGATGGTGCGGTAGAGAGTTTGCCAGGGATTGATGACCGGGGTGGTGGGTGGTGGGGGGGGTTGTGGTTGTGGTGGGGTGGGAGGGGGGGTGTTCGTGGGGGTGGGAATGTGGGACAGTTGCCCAGGGATTGATGACTTGGGTTGGTGGTGGTGGTGGTGGTGGGGGGGGGGTGGGGGGTTAGTGGGGGTGGGCCTGTGGGAAAGTTTTCCAGGGATTGAAGTTTTGGGGTGGTTGGGGGTAGTGTGTGGTGGTTGAGGTGGTCGTGGGGGTGGGGGTGGTGGGGTGGGGTCGGGTGGTGGGTGGGTGGTGTGGTGGTGGTTCGTTTCAGGGTGGGGTGGTGGGTTTGGGTGTAGGTGGTAGTCAGGGTGGGGGGTCGGTGGGGAGAAAGTGGGAAAGTTGCCAAGGATTAAAAAGAGTTGATAGTGTGCTGTTGCTAGCATGGCGACTTTGAATTGCGATGGTTGCTGTGGTGGTGATGGCGGTAGGTGGTGGCGTTGATTTGCTGCTGATGATGATGCTGCTGCTGATGATATTACCAGCGCATGAGCTTTACTCACCTAGCAGGTACAGGAGACTATCTACTAGAGTGTGCTGTTGATAGCGTGGTGACTTTGAATTGCGATGGTTGCTGTGGTTGTGGTGGTGATGGCGGTAGGCGGTGGCGTTGCCTTGTTGCTGTTGCTGCTGCTGATGATGATATTACCAGCGCATGAGTAGTACTCACCTAGCAGGTACAGGAGGCTATCCACTGCCTTGGCGGCCTCAGCTGGCGTTAAGAACCCAGACGTGCACAGCTGGGTCTGCCCCTGGGCCACATCCGGAAACTTCTTACAGTCGGCAGCCGTCACGATCACGCGTCCGCACCACAGCCCTCCCTTGTTCCTCTCTTTGATGCATGAGAACTCCCGGCTACGCTTCTTGGACGCTGATAGGGGGGGTTGCAGCCAGGGGAGTTGGAGATGGTGGTGCCCCCCCATGCTGTCCCCCCCCAGGAGCTGGTGGTCCCCTGGCTGGTCCATGGGGAGGTCCAGTAGCTGCTGAAGGCTCTGCTCAGGGAACATGGTTGGCTGAGTTGGCATGGTGGGGAGCTCCAGGCTGGCACCAGGCTGTCCGGCCTGCCCCAGCGATTGCTCGGTTGAGGGGGGCATGCTGGGGAGATCACCAGCCTTGGGCATAGACAGGAAGAAGTTGCCCAGGGCGTGAGTAGTGGCGTCACCTGGCGTAGCTTGATGGCCGGAGTTGGCCCCCGGCATTTGGGGAATGGGAGGGAGGGAGCTAGAACCAGCAGAGGTACCAGAATGGGCGCACATGTTGAGGTGCATGGGGTTGGGCGGGAGGGTGGGAGGTAGCGAGGTAAGGGGCTGGGAGGTGTGCTTCAAAGCGTTCTGGAGGAGCTGCTGGAGCAGCAGCAGTTGCTTTGCTTGAGCTGCAAGGTGGTGGTGGTGGTGAGGTTGTGTGTTTGTGTGGTGGTGGTGGTGGTGTAAGAGAGAGAGTGAGTGAGTCAGAAAGAGAGGTGAGGTGCTGAGAGGTGTGCTTCAACACGTTCTGAAGGAGCTGCTGGAGCAGCAGCAGTTGCTTTGCTTGGGCTGCAAGGTGGTGGTGGTGGTGGTGGTGGTGGTGGTGTGAGTGAGTGAGTGAGTGAGTGAGTGAGTGAGTGAGAGAGTGAGTGAGTCAGAAGACGAGGGAGGTGTGGGAGGTGTGCTTAAAACACGTTTTCGCGAGGAGCTGCTGGAGCAACAGCAGTTGCTTTGCTTGAGCTGCAAGGTGGTGGTGGTGGTGGTGGTGGTGAGGTTGTGTGTTTGTGTGGTGGTGGTGGTGGTGGTGTGAGAAAGTGAGTGAGTGAGTGAGTGAGTGAGTGAGTGAGTGAGTGAGTGAGTGAGTGAGTGAGAGGGGGCAAGTCAGTAAGTCAGTAAGTCTGTAAGTCAGTAAGTCTGTAAGTAAGTCAGTAAGTCTGTAAGTCTGTAAGTTTGTGAGCAAGAAAGTGAGTTAGTTTTTACCTGGGTTCTGTTATTAAGTATTGTTGTTAAGTTGTAACCTCTATTCTGTTATTGTGAGTAAGTTCTTACCGGCTCTGGTGGTTGGTTGGCCCCAGTGCAAGAAAACGGGCTGGCCCCCTCAACCTTACACCTTGTAATAAGGCGTACTATCTATTCTTTAAACCTGGTTGTTGCCCCCAGTGCAAGCAAATGGGCTGCCCCCCTTAACCTCTCCCCTCGTAATTAGGCGTACTATTTATTCTTATCACCTGGTGGTTGGCCCCAGTGCAAGAAAACAGGCTTGCCACCTCAACCTTACACCTTGTAATAAGGCGTACTATATATAATTATGTTTTACCTGGGATCTGGCTTGGGAGGGGAGGAATGCCAAAGGTCATTGGTCCGTCATTGCTTGAGGGTTGAGCTTCAGAAGCCATTGGCAGTGGGGGTAGCTGAACTTCATGTGTAGCCATGCCATGATCTTGCTCATCAGCTGCAGGTAGCTGAGCATCAGTAGCTTGTAGCTGAACATCATGCATAGCCATACCATGGTCTTGCTCTTCGGGTGCAGGTAGCTGAGCATCTGTAGCTTGTAGCTGAACATATGATGCCAAAACCATGGTCTTGCTCTTCGGGTGCAGGTAGCTGAGCATCTGTAGCTTGTAGCTGAACATCATGCATAGCCATACCATGGTCTTGCTCTTCGGGTGCAGGTAGCTGAGCATCTGTAGCTTGTAGCTGAACATCATGCACAGCCATACCATGCTCTTGCTCTTCGGGTGCAGGTAGCTGAGCATCTGTAGCTTGTAGCTGAACATCATGCATAGCCATACCATGCTCTTGCTCTTCGGGTGGCAGGGAGCCTTGTAGCAACTGTACTTGTCTGAACATCATGCATAGGCCACATCTCCCTTGCCCCTTGGGCATTCGTGCTGAGCATCTTCTCTGTATCTGACATCATGTTCCCCGATCGCCCTTGCTCTCCCCGCTGCTGTACTGACATATGTGCTTTGTATTGAACTATGTCTTGTATCTGAGCCTCTCTGTTTCTGGTAGGCGAGCATATGAGGCGGTCTGAGCATCTATAGCATGGTAGCTGATCACTATCTACTTTTCTGGTAGCGACGGCTGTTCTGGAGCTCAGCACGAGCTGAACATCCAAGGCAGGTAGCTGAGCATCTACTTCTTGTAGCTGAGCATATGTGGCTTGTAGCTGAGTATCTATTTCTGGGAGTTGAGCATCTGCTTCTGGTAGCTGAGCACCCGGGTCAGGTAGCTGAGTATCTGTTTCTTGTAGCTGAGCATCTGAATAAGGTAGCTGAGCATCTGTTTCTTGTAGCTGAGCATCTGTTTCTTGTAGCTGAGCATCCGGGTCAGGTAGCTGAGTACCTGTTTCTTGTAGCTGAGCATCTGAGTAAGGTAGCTGAGCATCTGTTTCTTGTGGCTGAGCATCTGTTTCTTGTAGCTGAGCATCTGAGTCAGGTAGCTGAGCACCTATTTCTTGTAGCTGAGCATCCGAGTCAGGTAGCTGGGCATCTGTTTCTTGTAGCTGAGCATCCGCGGCAGTTCTGAGCTCTATTTCTTGTAGACTGGCATCCGAAGTCAGCTTGAGCATCTGTTTCATTGTAGCGGACATCCAGTCCGGTAGCATGAGCATCTGTGGCGTGAAGCTGGCTCTTCGCCTGGTAGCCCGAACCACCGGGGCCGTACTGATTGCTGCTTCGGGTAGCTGAAGCCCCTCCATCGGGGCAGGGGCGTCTGTTTGAGGGAGCTCAGAAGGGGGGCCTTGGACACCCTCCATGGTCTCCTGCGTGGGATGGTAGCAGAGATCAATGCTTTGTTACATCCGCTGTCTTAGTTTTGGGCAGAGCCCCCCCTACTGGGGGGCAGGAGCCCTAGGGTCACTCCGTTGTCCATCCGATCAACCCCTTGAGACCACCAGTCTCTTAACTAAATGGCTTCGATTCCGCTCGATTCCGCTGCCAAAGATTGCGACGCTGCCCAGGATTTTTTTTTGCTGTTGCTGATGTTGGCGGTTTTTTTTGCAGTTGATATTGTTTTCGATTTTTGTGTTTGCAGTTGACATTGTTTTTGTTGTGCTTCTTGCTGTCGGCGATGCTGTTTTTGGCGTTTGTATGTATGTTGTTGTTGATGATGTTAACGTTCTTGTAGCTGGTGGTGGTGGTGGTGGTGGTGGTGTGAAATATCATACATGGGCACCACCACCACCACCACCACCACCCAAGTATCATACCTGCACATCACCACCACCACTATATCATACATGCGCACTACCACCACCACCCACCACCACTATATCATACATGCGCACCACCACCACCACCCCCGACCACATTCCATACCATACCCCACCACCACCACCCACATATCATCATGCTCGCACCACCACCACCACCCACCACCCAAACTATCAATCAGTACCTACCACCACCCCCACACACCACCGCCACTATCATATACATGCGCTCACCATCACCACACCACCCGGTACCATATCATACCTCCCACTCACCACTCACCGCACCCCCCAAATATCATACGTTCGCACCAGCACCACGCACCACCCACCACCCACTGGTATCATACCTCCCCCAACCGCCCCCCACCCAAAATCTCATACAGTGCGGCACGGTCACCTCGACCACACCACCCTGCATATCATACACCATACCTACCCCACCACCACCACCACCACTATATCAACAGCGCACACCCCACCGACCACCGACCAAATATCATACCTACCACCACCACCACCACCCAAATATCATACATGCGCACCACCACCACCACCACCACCCAAATATCATACCTACCACCACCACCACCACCCAAATATCATCACATTCTCGCACACACCACCACACCACACCCATACATCATAACCTACCACCACCACCACCCCAAATATCATACCTACCACCACCACCACCACTCACCACCCAAATATCATACATGCGCACCAGCACCACCACCACCCAAATATCATACCTACCACCACCACCACCACCCAAATATCATACCTACCACCACCGACCAACGACGAACCCAAATATCGACATGCGCAACCACCACCACCACCCAAATATCATACCTACCACCACCACCACCACCCACCACCCAAATATCATACATACCACCACCACCACCACCCAAATATCATACATACCACCACCACCACCACCACCCAAATATCATACCTACCACCCAAATATCGTACCTACCACCACCACCACCACCACCCAAATATCATACCTACCACCCAAATATCATACCTACCACCACCACCACCCAAATATCATACATGCGCACCACCACCACCACCCAAATATCATACCTACCACCCAAATATCATACCTACCACCACCGCCACCACCCACAACCCAAATATCATACCTACCACCACCACCACCACCCAAATATCATACATGGGCACCACCACCACCACCCCAATATCATACCTACCACCATCACCACCACCCCAATATCATACCTACCACCACCACCACCACCACCCAAATATCATACATGCGCACCACCACCACCACCCCAATATCATACCTACCACCATCACCACCACCCAAATATCACTACCTACCCCAACCACCACCACCAAATCTCATAACCTACCACCCCACCCACCGACCCACCCACCACCCCAAATCATAGGTCATACCTACCACCACCACCACCACCCAAATATCATACCTACTACTAAAATATCATACCTACCACCACCACCACCACCCAAATATCATACCTACCACCACCACCACCACCCAAATATCATACCTACCACCACCACCACCACCCAAATATCATACATGCGCACCAGCACCACCACCCACCACCCAAATACCCGTCATGCCCCTCAAGGAGGCCATGCTGCGCATCCTAGAGGTTTTTTTTTTGGTTTTGGTATGTGTTTGTGTTTTGAATGGTTTGGGGGGGTTGTTTTGGTGGTGTGGTGCTGGTGGTGTGGTGTAGGTGGTGTTGGTGTTGGAATGGTGTTGGTCGGGATGGTGTTGGCGGGGGTGTTGTTGGTGTGGGTGTGGTGGTTGTGGGTGTTTGGTTTGGGGTTATGGTGGTGGGTTAGTGTTGTGTGTGTTTATGGGTGTTGTTGTTGGTGGGTGGTCGTATGGTTTTTGGCATGTTTGTGGTTGTTTTTATTTTTGTGTGTGTGGTTTGTTTTTTGGGGGGGGGGGGGGTGGGGGGGGCTTGTGGTAGGGATTGTTGTTTGGTTTTTGGTGGTTGTTGTTGTTGTTTTTGTTGGTTGGGTGTTGTTGTTCGTGGTATAAAAAGAAAGATGGAGTGACGAAAGGGGATGGTGTTCACGAGAGAAAGCGAGTATAGGAGCAAGTGGGATGGGTGGAGAGAGAGGCAGGGTGGTGGTAGTGACTAGGAGGGGTGGAGAGGGAAGTAGGAGAGAGGGGTTTTTTTTGTTGGTTCGGGTCTTGGTGTTTGTTGTTGGTGTTTGTGGTGTTGGTGGGTGTTCTGCTTATTTTGGTGGGTGTTTGGTTGTGGTGATCGTTTCGGTGGTGGATGGGGAGCTGGGGGTTGGGTGTTGCTCAGGGTGGTGTTGATCTGGTAGTGGGGGTGGTGTGGTGTGTGGTGCTGGTGGGGGTGGTGTCGTGTATGGTGTTGTTAGTGCGTGTTGTGTGTGTGTGTTCTGGGTGTCTGGTGTTGCCCTGTGGTGTTTGGTGGTGTGGTGTATGGTGGTGTTGGTGTTGTTGGTGGGTCTGGGTGTTGGTGGTATGGTGTTGGTGGTGTGGTGTTGGTGGTGTGGTGTTTGGTGGGTGGTGGTGTTGTTGTGTGGGGGTTGGGTATTGGCAGAGTAGTGTTTGGTGGTCTGGTCTTGGTGGTGATGTGTATTTGTGTGGTTGGTGGTGCTGGTGGTCAGGGTGTTGGTGGTATTGTTGGTGGTGTGGTGTGTGTGTGTGGTGTTTGTGGTGTGGCGTTTTGTGTTGTGAGTGTTTTGTGTTGTGTGTTTTGTGGTGTTGGTGTTTGTTTGGTGGTGTGTTGTGTGGTTGGGTGTTGTGTTTGGTTGTGGTCTGCGTTTGTGGTGTTTGTGTTCCGCGGTGATTTGGTGGCTTGTTTGTTTGGTGTGTGTTGTGTGGTGTTGTGGTGTGGGGGTTGAGTGTTTGTTTGTTGGTGGTGTTCGTTTGGTGGTGTTTTGTGTTCCTGTTGTTCGTGGTTGGTGTGTGTGGCTGGTGGTGTGGTGTTGTGTGGTGTGTGTGGTGTGGTGTTGGTGTTGGTGTGGTGTTGCCTTTTGTTGTTTTTGTTGTTGGTGTTGGGTTTGTGTGTTTGTGGGCTTTGGGTGTTTTTTTGGTGTTGCTGGTCTGCGTGTGTGTGGTCCTGGTGTGTGGTGGTGTGGTGTGTTGTGTGTGTGTGTGTGTGTTGTGGTGTTGGTGTTTGTGGTGTCGGTTGTTGTTGGTGTTAGTGGTGCGTGGTTGTTTTTGTTGGTCGTTGGTGTTGTTGGTTTGGGTGTTTTTTGTGTTTTGTTTGCTTGTGTCTGTTGTGTTTATGTGGGTTGCTCTTAGATGAGTGTGGTGGTTGGTGGTGTGGTGTTGGTGGTGTGGTGTTGGTGGTACTCATCATTCACAAACCTGCTCGTCAGGTGCCAACATCTGTACATAGTGCGGTGGGGGTGGGACCTCTACCATTAGCTGGTCCCCATACTCGGGTGCAGCCCCCCCCTCAGCTTCAGTTTGGCTTGGCTCTGCTGGGGCTAGCTCCTCCTCAGCTGTGGGAAGTGGAGGGAGGAGGGAGGCTATGTCGTCCGTAGCTGCATATTGGACTGGAGGGGGGTCCAGGCTTTCATTGGTCATTTTTCAGTCACCCTGGGTGGAGTTCAAATTGGGGGTCAAAGGGAAGTTGCATTGATGTGATAGCGTGCGTGTTTGAAAAGTAATGATAAAGCCTGCTAAGATGGGTGGGGTAAATAACAAATATGTGTGTGTGTGTGTGTGTGTTGGGGGGGGGGGGGGGGGGGGGGGGGGGGATATAAAAATATGTAATAATATCGCCTGGTGGGGCGTGGTATTAAGGGAGCCCCGTCTTACGACGGTACGGAACGAGCTGCTACTTTACCTGGACAAAGCTGCCATGGCGGTTGACAGCGACCGCAAACACTACAGCGCACCTGTACGGATTCGAACCCGGCTCCTTATTGTTTTGACGTGCTCTACCATTGAGCCAGTTGTCAAAACGGGATGCGTTGCAAGCTCCCAAACAATTATGGGTGTCTTATCCAATGAAATTTCTGGCACATGTCAGACTTAAAGCTTTCTGACTTGAAAACTTGAAGACCTCCCCCCCGCCCCCCCACACACACCATCACTACCACCACCGATAGATTAATTACACATGCACACACCTCCCACCAACCTTCCACCACCAGTTTATTAATCACACTCACACCTCCCACCACCCGACCTCAAGTAGCACCGGGGATTTTCTGCTGTAATACAGGGCATGGTGCCGAAGCCAGACACCGAGGGAATGGTGAAGGGTGGGTGGGTCGGGGCAGCGGTGATGGTGGTGGTAGGGGGCTGTGTGTGTGTGTGCGTGCGTGCGTGTGTCTGGGGGCACCTTGAGAGATTCCGCCATAGTAAAAGTGTTGACAAGTTCGATGCAGCGTCGCCTGCGACCCTACAAATTGGCGGAGAGTGATCGCGACGGAGCGACAGGTGGCAACGGAAGCAAGCTAGTTACGAGACCGTTGGCTGACGTATCGGGCTCCATCATGGTCAGATGGATGGATGGATGGATGGATGGATGGATGGATGGATGGATGGATGGATGGTTGAACGGACAAATGGGTAACACTGGGGGCTCCCACCCCCCAGAAGGAGGGGCTCCGCCAAAAATGTGTTGAAGCGAGACACCAAGAAGAAACAGGTCCAAAGCTAACAGCCCCCCCCCCCCCCCCCCCCCCCCCCCCCCCCCCCCCTCCTTTCACACACACACACACACACAAACCTCCCCTCCCACTATTGGGGGTTGGCCCCAGTGCAAGCAAACGGGCTGGCCCCCTCAACCTCACGCCTTGTAATAAGGCGAACTATGTATGCACTTCCAGTACATGGTAAGGAACCTCTTTGTCACTGTCCTGATCGTTATTAATGCAGAGTAAGTAGCACTCTTGGGGGTTAGTTAGGGTCTCTCACCCTTGGGTGTTGGTTTGGCTCATAATAAAGGAGCCTCATACTCGTGGTGGTGGCACCAAATGGTTAGGGAACGGCAACATGATATCATATGATATCATGTCATCATATGATATCATATGGTGCCAGCAGTCTGACTAGGCTAAAGTTACCTTTCATATAATATGATGCAGTTTGTTTGATATCATATGATATCATACTCGCCTGAAGTCTACATCATATGATCTACAAAAGTCCCTACAAAAGAGTTACTGCATGGCTTAGTTGAGAGTATGTAGAAAGCAGGGGTGCAGTTAATTGTACACAATAATTTCCATGTGTGTACTACAAGAATGTAGTTACTACGGCAGTACTAGTGGCATGTACTATTCAAACACTGCACTCGTAGTACACAAGTTGATGTGTTATAGTATGTTCTGTACACTTTGCCTCCATGTTGCTTACCGGTAGGTAGCACAGGTCAGCATGCATGTTGATGGGCATCTGACACATCCGCAACACCCTACTATCGAGGGTGGTGGATTGCAAAGCTGAGTTGGAATAAGAGGGGCGAATTCGAAAGCAACGGCCAACATATGTCAGTTACTTCCAGCAGGTGCGCGAAGGTGAGGAGAAAGAAAAACGAGAAAGCAGACGGAAGCAGGCTTGGCTTCGAAAGAAAGCCACGGAGAGCCACGCCAATGGATCCCGAGCAACAAGTGGCGTGTGCTTGTAAAGAATGAGAACAAGTGGCGTGTACTGACGAAATTTATAAAGCAGAGAGATTTGTAATCAGAGAGAGACGGTCGAGCTGGGGTGGGTCAGAAATTTAGCATACGACAAATGGCAGAGACTCGAGCAGCAAGCGCAACGGAAGACGTGAAGCAGTGTTGCAAAAAGAGAACAGGCAGGGGAGCAGAAGTGTGGCTTGGGCTCGCATGTAAAGGCGATTATGAATTTTCGCCATCTGGAATGCCCGTGGTGATGCTAACAATGCTTACCTCGGAGCCAACAAATGGCGGTGTACGGGAGGTATCCACTAACGAAGAGTGTTCAGGCAGTGGAGACAGCTGTGCTCGACAGGCGAAAGGCTGCAGCAGCGCATTAGAGGTGGTGGGGACAATTCAAGATGTATACTTTTGATTGCAGTTTTGCTGCGAAGCTGCACGATGTGACGAGGGACGTAGGAGGGCAGGGCAGGGCAGGGCAAAGCCAAAGCAACGGCAACTGTGATGGTGTCTTGGCAGCAGGCTACTACATATTCGAGGACAGCATCTTTACAAGGTCAGAGAAACGAAGATGAGGGCGTATAAACGCACTGAAGCGGACAATGAATCCATTGCAGCACTGACCCCCACACATCTCGAACGCATCGAGCTGCGCGCACTCACTCAGGATCCAGGCTGGCTGGGTCAGGCCTTGCAAATGCTTGGCTTGGTCTGCGTCGGAGCAGCGCTTGGCTTGGTCTGCGCAGTTCTTGGCTTGGCGTGTGACTGGCGTGGCTTTGAGCATCGGAGGAAGAAAATCCAAAACTAGACTAGAATCCAACTATGGCTCTCACCCTCAGGGTCACTCGCACTCGGGGTCATTAGTCAGGCTACGCGTCTGCAGACGTGTACAGTAGTACGTGACAGAGGCCGCCTGTGTCAAGACGTCAACGGTTATTTATGGTTGGTGGTATTTAAGGTAACATAATCGAACCGTTTCAACGGAGTTTTTGCACGAACATGTTCCCTCCCTTCGCTCCCGGCCTCGTTCGCTTTTTCGCTTTGCCCGGTTTCGCTTCAAAAACTCCCCCCACTCAGATCTTCAGTGATATTTTGCTATCGGGTGGCTGCTTGGCTGAATTCCATGAAAAGCTGCCTCGTCTGTCTACGTTTCAACTGCTGCTTTAAACTACCTAGTCGGTTGGTCTGGCGTCACTGAGTGCGAGTGAGAAGTGTGGGAAGCCGTAACGAAAGTGAGTGAGAACTGTATCGTAATCAAACATGCCATGCCTAGTGGCGTCTACTTTATTTCCCTTTTTACTGGGCTCGAAGCCAATCTGCTAGACCTCAGTGTCTACCCAGCCCCAGGCTCCTAGCTAGAATAGCTCGTAACTTCCAAGTCTCGGACTAGCTCCTCTGAAGCAAGCATTTTTGCGATTTACCCACCAGGAGTAGCGTGTTTTCATTTCGGACGGTCCCCGAGTCGGCCTACAGCCAGTAGGCCGTCCGAGGCAAACAATTTGGCATGATCACGCACCGGGCTCATGTGAGTCATATCACGTACCGGGGTCATGTGGGCCATATCACTCGTCTTGCGCTCGAATGCTGAAGATGGTACTACGAATCACTGCCCGGGAGTCTCCAGTCTGACAGGCTGAAAGGGACTTGCCTAACTTCGATATGTTCCCGCACGAGGGGTCATGTTTCCCTCGTGCGGGAACAACATCGGCAGCAAACTCACTGCGTAGTTCGTACATCTCGCCTTGGCGGACCCAGTACGCGCTGGCACGTCCAACAATCGATCCCCTGGCTACCAAACCTCACTTCGTAGAACTCGCTCTTGCTGGATGCAAGTCAGCTCTGTGAGCCCATCTGCAAGAGCGTAGCTTCTGTTCGCGGCTACTCTCTTGACCGGTGGGTTCTCCCTTGACCGGTAGCTTCTCCCATCATTGCAAGTTAGGTCTGGGTCGTCTTCCACGCAAGCGATGCAAGCAACGAATATTTATCTACGTGGCTGCATCAGGAACCAAGTCTAAACTGTGTATTTTCCCTGTAGTTTGCCCCTCCTGGTAATCTAGAGCTGATATTGATTGTTTGAGGGTTGGCAATTCCCTATTTGGCTATCCCTGGACTTAAACAAACATTGATGTGGCTACAGAAGTCAACACTGACATCCCATAATAACAACCTGCCAACCCAACTCCTGTCTGCCCTTCTAACCACAGGCCATCCTGCTGTAGAGGTGGTTGATAAGAAGTTGAAGAATACAACCCTAGACATCACCACTTTTCCCATCCTACCGCCATTATGGGTGTGGAGGGGGTAAATGAGGACACACACACAGCAGCCACCACCCCAGTTCTCCCTACCATCATTATAACAGACCTTGTACCTGCAATCGTTGGTGTGGAGGTGGTTGAGCCTCTCTCAACCAACAACTGTAGCACATCACCTTGCTTAGCTGTGCCCACCATTATTATAGCTGTGGAGGTGGTTGATAAGGGCACACAGAACGCAGCGATCACCACCGTTCCTACCATCAGTGGTGTGAAGGTGGTTGATAAGGACCCACATCACACAGCCATACCCACCAACCCCACCATCCCCACCTTCATCGGTGTGGAGGTGGTTGATGAAGACCCACATCACACAGCCATACCCACCAACCCCACCATCCCCACCTTCATCGGTGTGGAGGTGGTTGATGAAGACCCTCGAGACGCAGCCGTAACAGCAAAGCTGAAGAACGTGGTATGTGAGGAAGACTTTGAATTGTCAATCTCAAAGCTGTGGCATGGAATCATGTTTGATGGAGGTAGCGAGGAGGAGGCAGAGGAGGAGCAGGGGGAGAGTGGTGGCCGGGGTCAAGAATTGGCACCTCCCACCCATGAGCTGAAGGCAGCGGAGTCCATAAACAAGGTGTGTATGTGATGATGATGCATATGTATATGTGATGGTGTATGTGATGATGATGATGATGCATGTGAGTACCGTACTGTTCTCAAAATTTAACGGTCGCAAAATTTGACGGCTTTTTGGGGGGTGGGGGGGGTTTTATAAATTTACTGTTTACATTTGGCAGTTTTTTTAATAGGAATATTAATTGACGTTACACATTTGACGGTTTCCATTTTAATAAAATCCATTTATGCAACTGAACTTTTCTACTTAATCATGTTACACTGGTTCATGGTACAATATTAGGGTACACAGTTCTAGAACCTGCAAGGAGTGTACATATAATACTGCAATGATCCCAACATCTTGTTCAGCATAACACTATCGGTACTCTTTGAAATAACTAGAAGGAGACATTCAATCGTTTTCATGAACTCCTGAAATCATCTCTTGCTCAGTTAATGTCATAAACATAAGCATAACATATGTTCATGTATTGCTCACCGACCTAGAAGGGCCAAGGGCAAGTCATCCTCATCGCCTTTCAATAGCCAGAAGCTTGTGAAAGGGCTCTCCGGTCACATACTTCTTCTTGTGGCGTCTAGTTTTGAGCTCAGACCCGTCTAGGAGGTAATCCAGCGTTTGCATAAAATTCACTGCCCTTTTAGTGAAATACTTGCTGCTCGTCTGAGCGGAGGAAGTCGATGGGTTGTGGACGACAGCATCTCCAGCTTCGGCTGCAACTTGATTCACCTCTTGGTTGGTGACAGGGATCTGCCCTAGCTCTAGCCGGTCGGAAAAAACCCACAGGGTCCTTTGTAGGGGGCGGCAAATAGATCTATATTGCCCCAAAATATATATCTATATAGATCTATATATAGCAAATAGATATATTGTGTATATCTACAACATATGCAGTAACATCAGATAGACACTGTAAAATCCAGTCGAAGCGTCTGCAATATGATATGGTGCCCTATGCCATAATTGCAAAAAACAGATTTTGATTTTTGTAAGATGCCCTCTGCCGATTTTCAAAAATCCAGCTTCGCCAATATAGATATATACATACATATATATATATATATATATATATATATATATATATATATATACATATATATATACATATATATATATATATATATATATATATATATATATAGATCGAGGCCTCTCCCTAGTCCTTTGCTTCTTGTGAGTTGGAGCTATTAGAGGGCGCAAACGTCCCTCTGGGGATCTGTCGAGGGGCTGAGCCAAGAAATGAGAAAGGCGGCCTTGTCGAGCACTGCTGCGATTTGTCCGGTCGGGAGAAGCCTAGGTTTGTTGCCGGTAGTAAGCCCTATGTGGAGCTGAAGCCCTACCCAAGTAACATCGCACGTGATTTGAGGTTGACGGCTTTTTCGTTTCGTAATATACCTTAGTCCACGATCTGACGGGTACTCCCGTCAAATTAAACCGGTAAACTTTGAGAACAGTATGGTATGTGATGGTTATGGTGTATGTGATGATGATGATGATGATGATGATGCATGTGCGTATGTGATGGTGTATCTGATGATGATGAAGCATGTTAGTATGTGATGGTGCATGTGATGCTGATGCATGTGAGTATGTAATGGTGTATGTGATGATGAGTATGTGATGATGATGCATGTGAGTATGTGATGGTGTATGTGATGATGATGATGATGATGATGCATGTGATTATGTGATGGTGTATGTGATGATGATGATGATGCATGTGAGTAAGTGATGGTGCATGTGATGATGATGATGATGCATGTGAGTAAGTGATGGTGTATGTGATGATGATGATGATGATGATGCTTGTGAGTAAGTGATGGTGTATGTGATGATGATGATGATGATGATGATGCATGTGAGTAAGTGATGGTGTATGTGATGATGATGATGATGATGATGATGCATGTGATTATGTGATGGTGTATGCGATGATGATGCATGTGAGCATGTGATGGTGTATGTGATGATGATGATGCATGTGAGTATGTGATGGTGTATGTAATGGTGTATGTGATGATGATGATGATGATGCATGTGATTATGTGATTGCGTATGTGATGATGGTGCATGTGAGCATGTGATGGTGTATGTAATGATGATGATGATGATGATGATGCATGTCAGTGTGTGATGGTGTATGTGATGATGGATGTGAGTATGTGATGATGATGCATGAGAGCATGTGATGGTGTATGTGATGATGATGATGCATGTGATTATGTGATTGTGTATGTGATGATGATGCATGTGAGCATGGGATGATGCATGTGAGCATGTGATGATGATGATGATGCATGTGATGGTGTATGTAATGATGATGATGCATGTGATTTTGTGATGGTGTATGTGATGATGATGATGATGATGCATGTGATTATGTGATTGTGTATGTGATGATGATGCATGTGAGCATGGGATGATGCATGTGAGCATGTGATGATGATGATGATGCATGTGATGGTGTATGTAATGATGATGATGATGATGATGCATGTGAGTATGTGATGGTGTATGTGATGATGATGATGATGATGGTGATGCATGTGATTATGTGATGGTGTATGTGATGATGATGCATGTGAGCATGTGATGCTGATGATGATGCATGTGATGGTGTATGTAATGATGATGATGATGATGCATGTGATTATGTGATGGTGTATGTGATGATGATGATGCCTATGAGTATGTGATGGTGTATGTGATGATGATGCATGTGATGGTGTATGTGATGATGATGATGATGCATGCGAGTATGTGATGGTGTATGTGATGATGATGCTTGTGATGGTATATGTGATGATGATGCATGTGAGTATGTGATGGTGTATGTGATGATGATGCTGATGCATGTGAGTATGTGATGGCGTATGTGATGATGCATGTGAGTATGTGCATATGATGTATGTGCTTATGATGTATGTGTGTACGTGACGATGATGTATGTGTGTATATTTGATGGTGTATGTGCATGTGATGATGATGTATGTGTGCATGTTCACCCACTGCATGCAGGCTGATAGTGTCACTTTCAAGATCAAATCTGCCACTATCACGCTGCCGACCCATGAAGAGCCTTGCTTAGTTGTTACCACACCACCACTGACACTAGCCCTGCAACACCCACTGCATGCAGGCTGATAGTGTCACTTTCAGATTCAACTCTGCCACCATCACGCTCCCCACCCATCAAGACCAAAGCGCTTTGGCTTTCAAGGTCTGGCGATCCTCCCTGGTGGCTTCTGTACGCCTTGCTAGCCAGCGTACCACATCAGCAGATCACCCTGCTGCCAGCCTGGCTGCCAGCCTGTCCAGCGCCGTGTTGGCTGATGCGTTTGCTGGCAAAGAGGTTTTGGAGCTCGGCTGCGGCTGTGCCCTAGCTGGCTTGTTGGTCGGCCAGCTAGGTGCATCCTGTGTAGTGCTGACAGACTGCAAGGACGATGCCCTGGCTGTACTGCTGGAGCAAGTAAAACACCCCCTGCTCACGGACAGAGGCTGCAAGTACGAAGTACAACACCTACTTTGGCAACAAGACAAACTAGCATACGATCATGCTTGCGGTACACATCTTGATGGTTGCACCTCACTGCAGCGTACTCACACAGACTCAAGCAGTAGCACCACTACCACCACCACAACTAACAACAGCAACACCCACACCGCTAACCCCTCATCATCATCAAAAGAGCTACGGCTAGGATCACAACCAGCGCATCCACCACCACCACCACTTCTAGCAGCAGCGACAGCAGCAGCAGTGCTAACAGCAGCAGCAGCAATAGCAACAGCAGCAGCAACAACAGCACTATCAGCAGCAACAGGAGCAGCAGCAACAACAACAGGGGCAGCAGCAGCAGCAGCAACAGCAGCCCTGGCAGGCCCCCCAAGGAGTACAAAATACCTGTCCCGCTCTGTTGTAGCGTCCCCAGCACGATTGGTAGCAGCCCTTGCACCAATACCAGCACCAGCACCTGCGCTACCTCCACCGCCACCGCCACTAGCAGCAGCGCCAACATCACCAGTACCACCCCAGGCCGCACCACTGGTGATACCTATAGCAGCATCATTAGTGGCACTGCCACTAGCACCATCACCACCACTGCCGCCAACAGCACCAGCACCATCATCACCCTTACCACCAACAGCAGCAGTAGCAGGCTCGTTGGTAAAGAGCCAGCCCCCTGAAGACTACCACACCCGTTTGTTGGAAGCAGCCGCCTTCCCGGAGCTGCAACACTGGTGCAATGCCAGCCGGGACCCCACCATCCCCGCCCTCACCCCCACCCGCCAGTTCGACCTCATCATCGCTGCCGACTGCCTCTACTTCGCTGACCAGGAGTCGGGCCTGGTCGCCTCCTTCCTGCTACGACTCCGCCGCCCTCACGGTGTGGGCATGGTTGTCTTCCAGCCCCGCAATCGCAACGCTGCGTGCATGGTGCGGCTGGTGGCGGCCTTGCGTACTGCTGGGATGGCAGTGCAGCATGAGAAGGGGCCTTGGTGCCATGAGGAGATGGCGCAGGAGCACATGTGTGGCGTGCTGGGCGTGGGGGGCGCGTCCCAGGAGGACATGACTGTGTGGAGTACGAACAATGAGGATGGGTCGATGGAGATGCTGACCCTGACCTGGGAGTAGGATCAGGAGCACCACCACCACCACCACCAGGAGGACATGTCTGTGTTGAGTACGAACAACGAGGATGGCCAGATGGAGATGCTGACCCTGACCTGGGAGTAGGAGCAGGAGCACCACCACCAGCACAACATGCACCTAAATATAAGTCAGAGGCCCAGATGTCAAGTATACCATAATTGAGGTATACGTTACAACCCCGTTGCATACGCGATTCGCTCTTACACGATGTTGTACACACTTTGAGATGAACTGTCTTGCCTTCACATATATCGATATTTTGTATTTTATGAACGGATGTCACGTTGGATGGTGTAACAATGAATCTACTGACTACTACTGAAAATCACGGTTCTAGAATGTGAGGTATCAGATCGTCACACGGGAGGGATAATAATGTAGGCAACCTATTCAAGCAAGTAGAAGGAAGGTGGCAACCTATGCAAGCAACTGGAGGGAAGGTGGCAACCTATGCAAGCAACTAGAAGGAAGGTGGCAACCTATGCAAGCAACTGGAGGGAAGGTGGCAACCTATGCAAGCAACTAGAAGGAAGGTGGCAACCTGTGCAAGCAACTGGAAGGAAGGTGGCAACCTATGCAAGCAAGTAGAAGGAAGGTGGCAACCTATGCAAGCAATTGGAGGGAAGGTGGCAACCTATGCAAGCAAGTAGAAGGAATGTGGCAACCTATGCAAGCAACTAGAAGGAAGTTGGCAACCTATCCAAGCAACTAGATTGGAGGTGGAAAACTATGTAAGCAACTAGAAGGAAGGTGGAAAACTATGCAAGCAAAAGAAACTAGAAGGAAGGTGGCAACCTATGTTATTGTCGGGCTTTCATTCCGACCCTAGCGTGACTCAGAGCGTGCAGGTTCCTGACCCTGACGTGCTCAGTGCCGCTGCCAGCTAGGGCACGCGCACTGTCTCAACATGACCCTGATGTTTTAGGGGCGCCTGGTGGCGCGTCCCGAATGAAATAAAATGAATTCTGAATTTAATTGATTTTAATTGATATTAATTTTATTTTATTTATTTAACGTTGTGTTATTTAATTGAATCGTTTTTATCCCATTCAATTTAGTTTAATCAACGTGATTTGAATGCATGTAATTGCTGTCATTATTATGAATTCGTACCGGATTTAATTTAATTTAATTTAATTTAATTTAATTTAATTTAATTTAATTTAATTTAATGGATCGATGTTTTAGCATCGCTAACTATGCAGTGACGAAAATGGGAGTTTTTTGAGGGTTGTTGATTTATAGCAGTATTAAACGTTTCTGTAATGTAATACAATGCATGTATGTAGATTGGCTTTATTTTTAAGAATTTGATGCAAGAAAAATGAGACCGATCAGGTGTCTGGTTGATTTTACGGAATTTGTACAAGGTATTGCATGTTTCGGCCCAGCCCAGACGTGAACGGTATGTCCCGTCCTCCTGAACGGTTTTTTGGGCGGCAGGTGGCGTGGCTTGCCCGGCCTGGGCTCCCCACTCCATATCGGTGACTCCATATGAGAGCTACCCCCCATGGGGCCCCCCATCGGTGTCAGTTCTCTTTTGGGTGGGCCGCGGTGTGGGGGGGAATCGATGCCAGGTCCTCTGAGGTGGTGTGTTGATCAGAGCATCATTAGAAGTAGCAGACTGTTCGTCAACAATCCATCGCGCAGTGAGTCACGTGCTTCGAGCGCACCATCCAGAAAAGCATTCCGAGCCGTGGAAAATTGTGGATATCTCCACAGATCATGACAGGTAGCAACCCCCGAGTCGGAGTCGGAGTCCTGCTGTTCAATGCAGGAAAAATCCTCGTTGGAAAAAGGTGCGCCCCATTGCTCGTAGAGGCGGTTGTTGCAGGTCCACGGACTTGTTCCTGCTTCACTTCGCAGCTTCCAGACAGCTCCTCTCCCCGCATCCCCACTATTTTTGTTTCGGGCTGCTTGTAGCAGCTTCCAAGTAGATCCCCCCTCCTACTTGTCGGTTCAGAACAAAAGCTACCTCGCCCCGTGGCGGCAGCAGATTGGGCATGCATTAATTTCATGCCATCATGTATATGTTGGGAGCGACCTGGGAACAACAATATGATATAATATGATGCCGGCAGTCTAGCTAGGCTAAAGTTACCATTTATATACAATATCATATTATGTAATTTATATGATATCATATGATATGCTGGTCCTTCTGATATAATGATATAATATTCATATTATATTATGATATAATTCATATGATATCATACCTGCCATTGGTCAACATCATATGATATGCTGGTCCTTGTGTATGCTCTGTTTGTCCAGTGGTAGCCAATAACATAACATTTCATTGTCATGAACGGGCCCATGTTGGGTGGGTGGGTGGGTGGGTGGATGAATGGGTGGGTAAGGGGGTGGGTGGGTGAATGGGTGGGTGGGTGGATGAATGGGTGGGTAAGGGGGTGGGTGGGGTGAATGGTTGGGTGGGTGGATTAATGGGTGGTATGAATGGGTGGATGAATGGGTGGGTGGGTGGGTGGATGAATGGGTGGGTAAGGGGGTGGGTGAGTACGGGTGGTACGGCCCAAGCAACCAATTGAAGACAAGCCCGCTCCATAGCATTCGGGAGGGGTCTTACAACAAATCCTCAGAAAAAGAAAGGCACCAAGGCATCAATGCAGCAAGCAAGCAAGCAAGCATTATTATCAGCACTAATTCCAAATGATATATATTAGGCTGACCAGATGCGCCCAACCTCTAAACTACTCTACTCTACTACTCTACTCTACTCTACTACTCCACTACTCTACTCTACTCTACTCTACTCTACTCTACTCTACTCTACTCTACTCTACTCTACTCTACTCTACTCTACTCTACTCTACTCTATCTACTCTACTCTACTCTACTACTCTACTCTACTCTACTCTACTCTACTCTACTCTACTCTACTCTACTCTACTCTACTCTACTCTACTCTACTCTACTCTACTCTACTCTACTCTACTCTACTCTACTCTACTCTACTCTACTCTACTCTACTCTACTCTACTCTACTCTACTCTACTCTACTCTACTCTACTCTACTCTACTCTACTACTCTACTCTACTACTCTACTCTAGAAGCCTAGCCTACCAGGAGGGGCTAGAATAACACCAGACTACAATCAGGCATTGCATATATGTAGGGAACGGCAACTAATATAAGTGTTTGACAAACTAATATTAACTAATAGTAACTTATTACAGTGGCATAAAAATTAATACATACAAATAAATCTCAACTTCCGAGATATGTCACAATGACACTTCTAAGGACGTGGTGTTAAGGGGACTGGCTCGTATGCGATGGACGGGCTTACATCACACTTGGAGTACAGTGCCACAATAACTGTACTTTTTCAAATAAATTGGGGATTCTGGTGAGACAGATTGTCTGACTAATATTACATAATATGATATAATATGATTTATTCAGTAATCTTATATAACATAGCCGGCCCCTACATATATGTGCGGCAGCGGTATCGCAGCCTTCAACCTCGCCTAGGAGGAGGCACGGCAGGGTTCTTTCCCCCGCTATAAATAGCGATCGCTAGTTTTGGCCCAGTTTTAGTGAAATTGTCGTTATACAAAGAAAGTAAAACAAGATTTAGCTTTTTGTGCCCTAAATGGCCCTAAAAAGCTACAAAACGCTATGGAAAGCTGTAATAAGCGTCAAATCGCTGTCCCTGGAGGACGCCTAAAATCATAAAGCTAGAAGAAGCCCACCAGCACCCCACCCTTCACACACATACCACGTGCACACACGTCACCTCATGCACCCACACCACCACAACCATCACTATATCATGTCTTACAGCCACGAAATATGTCGCGCCACCACCACCACCACCACCACCACCACCACCACCACACACTCTCACACACACACCAAATGCACACACGTCACCACATGCACCCACACCACCACCACCACAACCACCACCACCACCATATCAGGTCTTACCGCCACAAAATATGTCGCGCCACCACCACCACCACCACACAGTCACGCACACACCACTTGCACACACGCCACCAGGGTACTACTTTTTGTCAAATTGGTCAGCGCTTAAAGCGCACAAATGTCAAATTGGTCAGCGCTTTCTACAGCAAAAAGCACAAAAACTGCGCGCTGCGCCCACAGCGGGTTGAAAAACTGCGTGAAACGCGCAGTGGGGCTCAAAAAGCGTGCGTGTAATCGCGCTGTCGCGCGCGCTTTGTAGTACCCTGCACGCCACCACATTCACCCACACCATCACCACCACGTCAGGTCTAACACAATTCTTTTTGCACTGTAGCACGGACACAGGGCCCCCGTCGGTAAGACGATTGTTTGGGGTTCAATTCATCAGTGCCTTTTAGTTTTAGCCCCTCCTGTCACAGTTGGGCAAGTCCCTGGAGTATTTTTGGCATACCCCTGGACTGTAACAACATACATATTACATCTTAATCGTTATATCAAGATATTAATGCCATCTTACATTTGCTAATATGCTACAATATATTGATATGATCTAATGTAATTGTATGTTTTAATTATCATATAAAGAAATGAATGCCTTACCACATCTCATTTGCCAATATGCCATTATATATTGATATGATCTAATACCATATCTCATTTTCTAATATGCTATTATATATTGATATGATATAATGCCATATCTCATTTGCTAATATGCTAATATGCTATTATATATTGATATTATCTAATACCATACCTCATTTGCTAATATGCTTTTATATATTGATATGATCTAATACCATATCTCATTTGCTAACATGCTATTATATATTGATGTGATCTAATACCATACCTCATTTGCTAATATGCTATTATATATTGATATGATCTAATACCATATCTCATTTGCTAACATGCTATTATATATTGATATGATCTAATACCATATCTCATTTGCTAATGTGCTATTATATATTGATATGATCTAATACCATATCTCATTTGCTAACATGCTATTATATATTGATATGATCTAATATCATATCTCATTTGCTAACATGCTATTATATATTGATATGATCTAATACCATATCTCATTTGCTAACATGCTTGCAGGAAAGGCTCACACGGAGCGGGTACTTATGCGCTTCCCGGAGGTAAGATGGGCTTGGTTAAATTTATTTTGCTTTAATTGAATATAATTAATAAATCAGTGCATGTGGTATGAGGGACTGGTAACAATTTATTTATTTGGATAAATAAATAAATCATTGCAGGAGATATAAGGGGCAGGGTTCATTTTATTTTTATTTGAATAAAATAAACAAAATAAATGCACGAGGTGTGCGAGTCTGGTTTTAATGTCTTTATTTTTTTGAATAACATAATTACATCAAAGCAGGAGGTATCAGAGGCTGGTTTCATTTTATTTTTTGTGTGAATAAAATAAATAAATCAATGCAGGAGGTGTGCGAGTCTGGTTTCAATGTTTTTATTTTTTTGAATAAAATAAAGGAATCAAAGCAGGAGGTATCAGAGGCTGGTTTCATTTTATTATTTGTTTGAATAAAATAAATAAATAAATAAATGCAGGAGGTGTGCGAGTCTGGTTTCAATGTTTTTATTTTTTTGAATAAAATAAAGAAATCAATGCAGTAGGTATAAGAGGCTGTGTTCATTTGTATTTTTATTTGAACAAAATAAATGAATAAATCAGTGCAGGAGGTGTGCGAGACTGGTTTCAAACTTTTATTTTATTTGAATACAATAAAATAAATCAATGCAGGAGTTATTAGAGGCTGGGTTCAATTGTAGTTTGTTCCAGTCCACGGCAGGCGTTTGTTTTTTAAGAAGGATTTTTGCCTCAAAGGGTAGGTCTTAGTACGCTAGCCCTGAAGTCAAAGAATAAAATGTGACGAACCACCAAAAAGGCTCACACAGAGCTGGTAATTGTGTGCTACCTGAAGGTATAAGGGGCTGGTTTCACTGTTTTCTTGAATTGAATATAATAAACAAATCAATGCAGGGGGTATAAGGGGTTGGTTTCATTTTATCTTTTATTTGAATAAATAAAATAATAAATGCAGGGGGTATTAGGGGCTGGGTTCAATGTTATTTTGACCCAGTCGACAGAGGGCTGTTTTAATATTTTTAAGAAGAATATTCATCTCAAAAGCAGTCAAAAGGTTGGATTTAATTTAATTTGAATGAAATGCAACATGTTTTTCCATCCAACATTCCATGCTGCATTTGTCTGATTCAGGGCACTTGGACGTTGAATAAGATTTAATTTAATTTGATTTAATTGTATTTATTTTAATTCCATTTAAAGGATAATAAAATATTTACATGGTTTTTCACCCAACATTGCATGCTGCATGTTTCTGATTCAGGTCACTTAGAATATGGAGAGAGTTTTGAGGAATGTGCCGTTCGAGAGGTAAGCTTGGTTAGTTTGGTTTGGTTAGTTGGTTTAGTTTGGTTAGCTTAGCTTGGTTTAGTTTTGTTAGCTTGGTTTGGTTTGGTTTGGTTTGGTTACCTTGGTTTAGTCAGTTTGGTTTGGTTTGGTTAGCTTGGTTTGGTTTGGTTCTGTCAGTTTGTTATGGTTTGGTTAGCTTGGTTTAGTTTGTTATGGTTTGGTTAGCTTGGTTTAGTTTGTTATGGTTTGGTTAGCTTGGTCTAGTTTGGTATGGTTTGGTTAGCTTGGTTTAGTTTGGTATGGTTTGGTTAGCTTGGTTTAGTTTGGTAAGGTTTGGTTAGCTTGGTTTGGTTTAGTATGGCTTGAGCT
>JACBWV010000839.1:1577072-1621598 GCA_013435795.1 Chlamydomonas sp. ICE-L
ATGAATTGTTCAGATTCCTGCCGCATTTTTCCGTGGCATTGAAAAACACTACGCTACTGTTTCTATGCCACTATAGTCGTACAACTTCCTTATCGTATTCCTAGTCGTGTTTCATGACACCGGAAATAACTACGCTACCATTTCCATTTAACTGCTTCCATGTGTTCCACAGTTTCCCATGACATTGGAAAACGCTATACAACCAGTGCCATGCAACTCATGTACTGTATTTCCGCCGCACTTTTTCATGGCATGGCAAAGCACTATGATTAAATGTGTACCCCACAATTTGCATGCTTGCAGTTTCCCATGACATTGGAAAACGCTATACAACTAGTGCCATGCAATTTATGTACTTTATTTCTGCTGCACTATTTCATGGCATGGCAAAGCACAATGATTAAATGTGTACCCCACAATTCGCATGCTCACAGTTTCCCATGACATTGGAAAACGCTATTCAACTAGTGCCATGCAATTTATGTATTGTATTTCTGCCGCACTTTTTCATGGCATGGCAAAGCACTATGATTAAATGTGTACCCCACAATTCGCATGCTTGCAGTTTCCATGGCGCTGAAAGTAACTATACAGCAATTGTCTTGCAATTTACGTACTGTATTTCTGCCGCACTTTTTCATGGCATTGAAAAACACTGCACAACAATTTCTATGCCTCTATTTTCATGAATTGTTCCGATTCCTGCCGCACTTTTCCATGGCATTGAAAAACACTACACAACTATTTCTATAATATACATTGTCATACAACTTCATACTTCCTGGTAGTGTTTCATGGCACCGGAAATAACAACGCTACCATTTCCTTGAAACTGTTTCCCTGTTTCCTTCAAGGCTGGCCACAATAACAAAATACTTTTGGGTGTAGGTAGCACTGGCGGCAGAAAGAAATAACTCCCCTTATTCAGACGGTTGACTCAGATTCCTTTACAGTTGCTTTTCATATTTCCAATGCATATAATTTACCCTTAAGGGTTGAGGAAATAAGCACATGCAGGCTTCATCATTGTCAGTACTTATATTTGCAAAAGTAGGGGGCCTGCTTGCTGGACATTGAGACACTGCCCGAGAGGTCCAGCGATCTTTCAGATGGGCCCCCCATTGGTACAAGTGCTAGTAGACATATTTAAGGTGTATGCTAGCACTGGCGGCTGAAAGAAATAACTCCCCTTATTTTTATTTAGTTCGTCCCAGGAAGGGGGACCCTGTACACAAAATGACTTCTGATCCCCATGCCCCTTCGGTGCCCTAACCCTAGACCCCTTTATTTACCTTGCAATGACACAGTTTCCCATGCCATTGGAAAATGCTATACAACAACTAGTGTACCTTATTTCTGCCGCACTTTCCCATGGCATTCAAAAACACTACACAACAATTTCTATGACTCTATTTTCATGAATTGTTCCGATTCCTGCCGCACTTTCCCATGGCATTCAAAAACACTACACAACAATTTCTATCCCGCTACTTTCATGAATTCTTCCGATTCCTGCCGCACTTTTCAATGGCATTTAAAAACACTACACAACAATTTCTATGACTCTATTTTCATGAATTGTTCCGATTCCTGCCGCACTTTCCCATGGCATTCAAAAACACTACACAACAATTTATATGCCGCTACTTTCATGAATTCTTCCGATTCCTGCCGCACTTTTCAATGGCACTCAAAAACACTAAACAACAATTTCTATGCCGCTATTGTCGTACAACTTCATTCTTCCTAGTAGTGTTTCATGACACCGGAAAGAACAACGCTACCATTTCCATTTAACTGTTTCTATGTGTACCACACTTTCCCATGACATTGGAAAAAGCTATACAACTAGTGCAGTGTATTCCTGCCGCACGTTTCCATGGCTTTGAAAAACACTACGCCACAATTTCTATGGCTCTATTTTCATGAATTGTTCGGATTACTGCCGCACTTTCCCGTGGCATTCAAAACACTACGCTACTATTTCTATGCCGCTATTGCCATACAACTTCATTCTTCCTATTCCACAATCTACCCCAGCGGGCTTGAAGGATGTGGAATTTAGTTTTATGTTGGATGAGGGTAGAGTAACAGAATGTATTACGTGGGGAAGCTGGTGGGGAAGCTGGTGGGGGGTGTTGGTGTTACGTGGGGAAGCTGGTGGGGAAGCTGGTGGGGGGTGTTGGTGTTTCGTGGGGAAGCTGGTGGGGAAGCTGGTGGGGAGTGTTGGTGTTTCATGACACCGGATAGAACAACGCTACCATTTCCTTGAAGCTGTTTCTATGTGTACCGCAGTTTCTCGTGACACTGAAAAGCGCTACGTTACCATTTATATTCATATATGTATATATTTATTGTATATATTTATTATATTATATTCCATACAACTTTTGTGCTCGACACACCCCTGATGTAATTTTTTTTTTGCTTTGAGTGTGCTTTTTCTTTTTGTTTAAAGCACAGAGTCTCATTCACCCTCGCGGTGTCAAATAGACTTTAACATGTAATGTAATGTCCTGTATTGTAATGTAATGTAATGTAATGTAATGTAATGTAATGTAATGTAACAACTGTTTGTATTCATATCGTAGTTTCTCACGACATGGGAAAGCACTACACAACAATCTTCATGTCACTATTTCTATGCCGCTACTTTTATACAGATTTGTATGCAGGTTTTGTATTCCTGTCGTTGTTTTTCACGACATCTGAGAGCACTACACTACAATCTTCATGTCACTATTTGAATGCCGCTACTTTTGTACATATTTTTATACATATTTTTATACAGATTTAGTATTCCAACCGTAGTTGATCACGACATCAGAAATCACTACACCACCATCTTCATGTCACTATTTGAATGCCACAATTTTGACACAGATTATTTTACAGATTTTGTTTTCCTGCCGTAGTTTTTCACGATATTGGAAAGCACTACGCAACCATCTTCATGCGTGCAGATGTCCCGAAGGTGAGTCATAGAAAATGTAATGTACGGCATTTAAATAAATCAATATTAACATATTATATATAAATATATGTTATGTACGGTATTTAAATATATCAATATTGACATAATATATATATATATATATATATATATATTGTATACGGATTTTTTTTTGTATGTTGTTACTGTCCAGGGATAGGCCAAATAGGCTAAAGGGACTAAAGGTATACGGTCAATAAATAAATATATACATAGATAAGCAATCCATAAATAATTACATATCAATGTATTATATATTGATAAGCAATCCATAAATAATTGCATATCAATGTATTTATATTGATAAGCAATCCATAAATAATAATTGCATATCAATAGATTATATATTTAAATATATGCTGAAGGAGTGCTTCTCTGTATTAGTGATTGGATTTTAAACAATTAATAAATACATATAATTCAATAAATACAAATCAATATATGATGTATTTAAATACATGCTGAAGGAGTGCTTCTCTGTATCATGGCTTTTATTCAAAAGAAAACTTATCAATGTATTATATATTTAAATATGTGCTGAAGGAGTGCTTCTATGTACCAGTGATTGGATTTTAAACAATTAATAAATACATGTAATTCAAAAACTAAATAACGATATAATAGATATTTAAACACATGCTGAAGGAGTGCTTCTCTGTATCATGGCTTTTATTAAAAAAAACATATCAATGTATTATATATTTAAATTTGTGCTGAAGGAGTGCTTCTGTGTATCAGGGATTTCATTAAACAAATTAATAAATATATATAGTTTAGGAAATGCATATCAATATATTATGTATTTAACTATGTGCTTAAGGAGCTCTTCTCTGTATCAGGGCTTTTATTAACAAAAACAAATGAATGCATGTATATCAATATATTAGATATTTAAATATGTGCTGAAGGAGTGCCTCTCTGTATCAGGGCTTGTATAAAACAAAATCAATTAATACGTATAAATACATTTATATACATAATCCTATGAATACATCCTAAAACATAATCCTATGAATACATCCTTTAGGATCCTATAGGATACATAGGAGTGATTCTGTGTACCAGGGCTTTTATTTGCGGTGTTTGGTTGCTTGCTCGTTCACTAGACAGCCAACCAACCAGCCAACCAATTTACCAACCAAACAGCTAGCTCGCTCACTAGACAGCCAACCAACCAGCCAACCAATTAACCAACCAAACAGCTTGCTCGCTCACTAGACAGCCAACCAACCAGCCAACCAATTAACCAACCAAACAGCTTGCTCGTTCACTAGACAGCCAATAAACCAGCCAACCAATCAACCAACCAAACATGTTTGGGATTCGACCCCTGTTAATCAACCAACATAACAAACATACAGCCTGTTCAGGATTCCACCCCTGTTAACCAACCAAACAAACTGACAAACAAACAGCCTGCTCAGGATTCCACCCCTGTTAACCAACCAAACAACTGACAAACAAAACAGCCTGCTCAGAATGCCACCCCTGTGACCAACCAAACAAAACTGACAACAAACAGCCTGCTCAGGATTCCATCCCCTGTTAACCAACCGAAACAAATTGACATAAAACAAACAAGCCTGCTAGTAGGACTTCCACCCCTGTTAACCAACCAAACAAACTGACAAACAAACAGCCTGCTAGGATTCCACCCCTGTTAACCAACCAAACAAACTGACGAAACAAACAGCCTGCTCAGGATTCCACCCCTGTAACAACCAACCAAACTGATAACAACGCCTGCTCAGGATTCCACCCTGGTACAACCAAACAAATACAACAAGCCTGCTCAGATTCCACCCCCTGTTAACCAACCAAACAAACTGACAAACAAACGCCATGCTCAAGGATTCCACCCCTGTTAACCAACCAAACAAACTGACAACAAACAGCTGCTCAGGATTCACCCCTGTTAACCAACCAAACAAACTGACAAACAAACAGCCTGCTCAGGATTCCACCCCTGTTAACCAACCAAACAAACTGACAAACAAACAGCCTGCTCAGGATTCCACCCCTGTTACCAACCAAACAAACTGACAAACAAACAGCCTGCTCAGGATTCCACCCCTGTTAACCAACCAAACAAACTGACAAACAAACAGCCTGCTCAGGATTCCACCCCTGTTAACCAACCAAACAAACTGACAAACAAACAGCCTGCTCAGATTCCAACCCTGTTAACCAACCAAAAAACGACAAAACAAACAGCCTGCTCAGGATGCCACCACCCCCCTTTACCAACCAAACAAACTGAACTGACAAAAACAAACAGCCTGCTCATGATTCCACCCCTGTTAACCAACCAAACAACGTGACAACAAACAGCCCTGCTCAGTGATTCCATCCACCCCCCCTGTTACCCAACCAAACAACTGACAAACAAACAGCCTGCTGATTCCACCCCTGTGTTACCAACCAAACCAACTGACAAACAAAACAGCTGCTCAGGATTCCACCCCTGGTTAACCAACCAAACAAATTGACAAACAAACAGCCTGCTCAGGATTCCCACCCCCCTGTTAACCAACCAAACACACTGATAAACAATACAGCCTGCTCAGGCTTCCACCCCCTGTTAACCAACCACACAACTGACAAACAAACAGCCTGCTCAGGATTCCACCACCTGTTAACTCAACCAACAACTGAACAAACAAACAAGCCTGCTCAGGATTCCACCCCTGTTAACCACCACACCAACTGACAAAACCAACACCTGCATCAGGATTCCACCCCTTTTAACCAACCAAACACAACTGACAAAACAAACAGCCTGCTTCAAGGATTCCCACCCCTGTGAACCAACCAAAACAAACTGACAAACAAACAGCCTGCCCATGGTTCCCACCCCTGTTAACCAAACAAACAACTGACAAAGAAACAGCCCTGCTCAGGATTCCACCCCCTGTGTAACCAACCAAAACAAACTAACAAAACAACAGCCTGCTCAGGATTCCACCCTGTTAACCAACCAAACACCTGACAAACAAACAAACACAGCCTGCTCAGGATTCCACCCCCCTGTTAACCAACCAAACAAACTGACAAAACAAAACAGTCCCGCTCAGGATCCACCCCTGGTTAACCAACCAAACAACTGACAACAAACAGCCTGCTCATGTCCACCTCCCTTTAACCAACCAAACAAATTGAACAAAAAACACCTGCTCAGGATTCCACCCCTGTTAACCAACCAAACAAACTGACAAACAAACAGCCTGCTCAGGATTCCACCCCTGTTAACCAACCAAACAAACTGACAAACAAACAGCCTGCTCAGGATTCCACCCCTGTTAACCAACCAAACAAACTGACAAACAAACAGCCTGCCTCAGGATTCCACCCCACCCAAACCCCTGTTAACCAACCAAACAAACTGACAAACAAACAGCCTGCTCAGGATTATTCCCACCCCTGTTAACCAACCAAACAAACTGACAAACAACACAATCCATGCTCAGGATTCCACCCCTGTTATAACCAACCAAACAAACTGACAAACAACAAACAGCCTGCTGCTCAGGATTTCCATCCCTGTTAAACCACCCAAACAAGCTGACAAACCAAACATGCCTGCTCAGGATTCCAACCCCTGTTAACTAACCTACCAATAGCTGACAAACAAACAGCCTGCTCAGGAATTTCCACCCCTGTTACCAACCAAACAACCTGACAACAACAGCCTGCTCAGATTCCCACCCCTGTTAACCAACCAAAGCAAACTGCCTGACAACAACAAACTTGACTGCCTGCTCAGGATTCCACCCCTGTTAACCAACCAAACAAACTGACAAACAAACAGCCTGCTCAGGATTCCACCCCTGTTAACCAACCAAACCAAACTGACAAACAAACAGCCTGCTCAGGATTCCACCCTATTCACCCAACCCAAACAAACTGACCAAAACAAACACCTGGCTCAGGATTCCAACCCCTGTTAACCAACCAAAACAAACTTACAAACAAAACAGCCTGCTCAGGATTCCACCCTGTTAACCCCAAACAAACTGACAACAACACCTGCTCATATTCCATCCCTTTTAACCAAACAAACAAACTGCAAACAAACAAAGCCTGCTCAGTGATTCCACCCCTGTTACTAACCAAACAAACTGACACACAAACAGCCTGCCTCAGGATTCCACCCCTGTTAACCAACCAAACAAATGACAAAAACAAACAGCCTGCTCAGGATTTCCAACCATCCACCCCCTGTTAACCACAAAACAAACTGACAATCAAACAACAAAGCCTGCTCATGATTCCCCAACCCCTGTTAACAAACCAAACAAACTGACAAAACAAACAGCCTGCTCAGGATTCCAACCCCACCTGTTAAACCACCAAACAACTGACAAACAACCAGCCTTCTCAGGATTCCACCCCTTTTCACCACCAAACAAACTGACAAAACAAACAGCCGCTCAGGATTCCACCCTGTTTACCCCAACCAAACAAACTGACAAACAAACGCCTGCTCAGGATTCCATCCACCCTGTTAACCAACCAAACAAACTGACAAACAAACAGCCTTCTCAGGATCCATCCACCCCTTTTACCAACCAAACAAACTGACAAACAAAAGCCTGCTCAGGTTCCACCCCTGTTAACCACCCAAACCAACTCGACAAACAACAGCCTGCTCAGGATTCCACCCCTGTTAACCAAACCAAACAAACTGGGGGAAAAAAAAAAAAAAAAAAACCCCAAACAAACACCCTGCTCATGGTTCCAACCCCTGTAACCAACCAACAAACGACAAACAAACCGCCTGCTCAGGATTCCCCCCCTGTTACCCAACCAAACAAACTAACCAAAAAAACCCAACAGCCTGCCTCAGGATTCCCCCCTGTTTAACCAACCAAACAAACGGCAACAAACAGCCTGCCTCAGGATTCCACCGCCCCTGTTAACCAACCAAACAACTGACAAACACACAGCCAGCTCAGGATTTCCCCCCTGTTACCCAACCAAACAACTACAAAAACAACAGCCCCTGCTCAGGATTCCACCCCTGTTAACCAACCAAACAAATTGACAACAAACAGCCTGCTCCTTAATTCCAACCCCTGTTAACCAACCAAACAAAACTATACACAAACAGCCTGTCTCAGGATTCCACGCCCTGTTAACCAACCACACAAACTGCCAAACAAACAGCCTGCTCAGGATTCCACCCCTGTTAACCAACCAAACAAACTGACAAACCAACAGCCTGCTCAGGATTCCACCCCTGTTAACCAACCAACAAACTGACAAACAAACAGCCCTGCTCAGGATTTCCACCGCCTTTACCAACGCAAACAAACTTACAAACAAACGCCTGCTCAGGATTCCACCCCTGTTAACCAACCAAACAACGACCAACAAACCAGCCTCTTCATGGTTCCACCCCTTTAAACCAACCAAACAAACTGAACAAAGAAAACAGCCTGCTCAGGATCCCACCCTCCACCCCTGTTAACCAACCAACAAACTAACAAACAACAAGCCTGCTCAGCTTCCACCCCTGTTTAACCAACCAAACAAACTGACAACAAACAAGCCTGCTCAGATTCCTCCACCCCCTGTTAACCAACCAAACAACTGACAAACAAACAGCCAGCTCAGGATTCCATCCCCTGTTAACCAACCAAACAAACTGACAACAACAGCCTGCTCAGGTTCCATCCACCCCTCGTTAACCAACCAAACAAATTGACAAACAAACACGCCTGCTCAGGTTCCAACCCCCTGTTAGCCAACCAAACAAACTGATAAACAAACGAAGCCTGCTCAAGGATTTCCACCCCTGTTTAACCAACCAAACAAACTGACAAACAACCAAGCCTGCTCAGGATTCCACTCCACCCACCCTCCACCACCCCTGGTTACCAACCAAACACAACTGACCAACCACAAGCCGGCTGCATGCATTCCCATTCCCCTGTTAACCAAACCAGCTAAACTTGACAAACAAACAGCTGCTCATGGTTCCACCCCTGTTAAGACCCCCAACCAACAACACTGCAAAGCAAACGGCCTGCCTCAGGATTCCACCCCTTTTACCCAACCAAAACAAATGACAAACAACAGCCTGCTCAGTTTCCACCCCTGTTAACGCCACCAACAACTGACAAAACAAACAGCCTGCTCAGGGTTCCACCCCTGTTAACAACAAACAAACTGACAAAACACAACAACATGCTCAGATTCCACCCCTGTTACCAAACCAACAAACTGACAAAAACAGCCTGTCCAGATTCCACCCCTTACTAACAACAACAAAAAAACTGACAACCAAACATGCCTGCTCAGATTCCACCCCTGTTAACCAACCAAACAAACTGACAAAAAAACAGCTGTTCTAGGATTCCCCACCGTTAACCCAACCAAACAACGCTGACACAAACCATCCTTTGCTATGATTCCACCCCTTTAACCAACAAACAAGACGGACAAATACAACAAGCCGTGCTCAGGATTCCTCCCCCTGTTAACCAACCAAACAAAACTGACAAAACAAAGCCTCTCAGGATTCCACAACCCCTGTCTAACCACCAACCAAACACTGAAACAAACAGCCTGCTCAGGATTCCACCCCTGTTTAACCAAAAAACAAACGACAAACAAACAGCCTCTCAGATTTCCACCCCTGTTAACCAACCAAACAAACTGACAAACAAACAGCCTTCTCAGGCTTCACCCACGTTACCACAAACACTTGAAAAGACTGATAGACCTTGTCAACCAAACAAACTGACAAACAACAGCATGTCAGTTCGTCCAAACAAATGAACAAACACCGCTGCAGTTCCACCACTGTTAACTACAAAACAAAAACTGACAAAAAAAAGCATGTCTCAGGATTCCCACCCCATTGTTAACCAACAAACACAACAAAACAAACAGCTGCTCAGTGATTCCACCCCTGTTAACACAAAAACAAACAAACTGACAAAACGCCTAAACACATCTGCTCAGGATTCCACCCATGTTTAACCAACCACACAAACTGACAAACAAAACAGCCTGCTCAGGATTCTCACCCCTGGTAACTACCAAAACAACTGACAAACAAACAGCCTTCTCAGGAATTCCACCCCTTAAATCCAACCAACAAACAACTGACATAAACAAAAGCCCTGCTCGGATTCCACCCCCTGTAACCACCCAGGACAAACTGGACAACAAAACAGCCGTCAGGAATTCCACCCCTGTAACCACCAAACAAACTGACAAACAAACCACCTGCTCAGGATCCACCATGTTAACCAACCAAACAAACTGACAAGAAACAAACAGCCTGCTCAGGATTCCAACCCCTGTTAACCAACCAAATAACAACTGACAAACACACACATGCTTCAGGATTCCAACCCCTGTTAACCACCAAACAAACTGAACAAACAGCCGTCAATCCACCTGGTACACAAACTGCAACAAAGCTCCAGATTTCACCGTAACCCAAAAACTGAAAAAATTAATTACCGTAACCCAACACAAACGGAACAACAGCTTGTCAGACACCCTAACAACACAATCAAACAAGCCTGCTCAGGATTCCACCCTGTTAACACCAAACAGGCAAAACAACTGGTATCCCACGTCAACAACCAAAATGATACACACTGCTCAGGATCCACCCCTGTTAACCAACAACAACAAACTGTACAAACAAACAGCTGCCTCAGGATTCCACCCCTGTTAACCAACCAAAACAAAACTGACAAACAAAACATAAACAGCTCCAGGATTCACCCCTGTTTAACCAACCAAACAAACTGACAAACAAACAGCCTGCTCACGGATTCCGCCACCCCTGTTAACCAACAAACAAACGTGACAAAACAAACGGCCCGTGCTCAGTGATTCCACCCCTGTTAACCAACCCAATCTAAACTGACAACAAACGCCTGCTCGGATGCCACCCGGTTTAACCACCAAACAAACTGACAAACAACAGCCTGCTCAGGATTCCCACCCCTGTTAACCAACCAATACGAACGGAACAAACAAACCAGGCCAATAGCTCAGGTTCCACCCTCACATTAACCAACCAACAAACTGACAAACAAACAGCCTGCTCAGGATTTCCACACCTGGTAACGCAACCAAAACAAACTGACAAACAAACAGCCTGTCTCAGGATTACCCACCACTGTTACTACAAAATCAAAAAACTGACAAAACAAACAGCCTGCTCAGGATTCCAACCCCCCTCGTTAACCCAACAACCAAACTGCCGGGAAACAAACGACCGTGCTCAGGATTCCAGCCCACCTGTTAACCAACCAAAACAAACTGACAACAAACAGCCCCAGGACCCTGCTCACAATGAAAAAACCCTCAGGACACCCCTGTTAAGCCATCACCAACGGCCACAAACACGGTCATTACCCTGTTACAACCCCCCCACAACCACGGCCCTGCTCAGGATTACCACCCCTGTAATCCCACCGAACAAACGACAACCTAAACACTCGGGCTCAGGATTCCCACCCTGTTAACAACCAAACAAATGACAAAACAACACTGCTTCAGGATTCCCCCTGTTACAACCAAACAAATGACAACCAAAACCACTGCCTCAGGATTGCCACCCCTGTTAACCAACCAACAAACTGACAGAACAAACGCTGCTCAGGATTCACCCACCTGGTTTAACAACCAACAAACGAAAAACACAGACCCTGCTCAGGATTCTCCACCCCGTTAAATAACCAAAACACAACACTGACAACACAACAGCCTGCTCAGGATTCACCCCGTTAACCAACCAAAACTAACTTGACAAACAAACAGCCTGCTCAGGAGTCCCAACCCTGTTGTTACCAACCAAACAACTGACAAACAAACAGCTGCTCGAGGATTCCACCCCTGTTAATACCAAACATTGATACAACAACAGCTGCTCAGCGACTCCACCGGTTAACCAACCAAACAAACTGGACAAAACAACAGGCCTGCTCAGGATTCCACCCACTGTTAAACCAACCAACACAAACGAACAAACAAACAAGCACTGCTCAGGATTCCCCCCTGTACCAACCAACCAAAACTGACAAACAACAGCCCTGCTCAGGATTCCACCCCTGTTAACCCAAACCAAACAAACTGAACAAACCAACAGCCTGCTCGTGTTCACCCCCCTGTTAAACAACAACCTACAAACTGACAAAACAAACAGCCTGCTCAGGATTCCACCTGTTAACCAACCAAACAAAATCGACAAACAAACACGCCTGCTAGGATTCCAACCCATGTGTAACCAACCAAACAAACTGACAAAAACAGCGCTGCTCAGGATTCCACTCCCTGTTAAACAACCAAACAACTGATAACAAACAGCCTGCTCAGGATTCACCCCTGGGTTAACCTAACCAAACAAACTGACAAAACAACACTCGCTCCTCCCCGTGCCAACTGACAAACCGAGGCTAGATTCAACCTCCCTGTTTAACCACAATACCAACGGGACATACAAAACGCCTGCTCAGGATTCCACCCCTGTTACCAACCAACAAAACTGGACAACACAAGACAGCCTGCTCAGCTTGATTCCACCCTGTTAACCACCAAACAACAATGACAAATCAAACAACCCTGCTCGACATTCACACCCCTGGTTACCAACCAAACAACTGACCAACAACAGCCTGCTCAGGATTATGTTAAACCCAACAAAACATAAGTGACCCCCCATACAAACGCCTGCTCAGGATTCCACCCATGTTAACCAACCCAAACAAGTGACAAAAACAAAACAGCCTTGTCAGGATTCCACCCATGTTAACCAACCAAACCAAATGACAAAACAAACAGCCTTGCTCAGGGTTCCACCCTGTTAACCAACAAACAAACTGACAAACAAAACAGTCTGCTCAGGGTTCCGACCCCGGGTAACCACCAAACAAACTGACCAAACAAAACAGGCCTGCTCAGGATTCCCACCCTGTTAACCAACCAACAAACGGACAAAAAACAAAAACAGCCTGCCTCAGGATTCCACCCATGTTAACTAACAAAAAAAACAATGACAAACAAAACAGCCTGATCAGGATTCCCCCCCGTAAACCAACCAAACAAAACTGACAAACAAACAGACATGCTCAGGATTCCACCCCAGTTAACCAACCAAACAAAGTGACAAACAAACAGCCTGCTCAGGATTCCACCCCTGTTAACCAACCAAACAAACTTTGGACAAAATAAACAAGCCTGCTCAGGATCCACCCCTGTTAAACCAACCAAACAAACTGACAACAAAACAGCCTGCTCAGGATGCCACCCCTGTAACCAACCAAACAAAACTGACAAACAAAACAGCCTGCTCAGGTATTCCACCCCCTGTAACCCAACACAAACAAACTGACAACAAACAGCCTGCCAGGGATTTCCACCCCTGTTAACCAACCAAACAAACTGACAAACAAACAGCCTGCTCAGGATTCCACCCCTGTTAACCAACCAAACAAACTGACAAACAAACAGCCTGCTCAGGATTCCACCCCTGTTAACCAACCAAACAAACTGACAAACAAACAGCCTGCTCAGGATTCCACCCCTGTTGAAACCAACCAAACAAACTGACAAACCCAACAGCCGCTACGGATTCCACCCTGTTTAACTAACAAAAAAAAACTGACAAACAAACAGCCTGCTCAGGATTCCACCCCTGTTAACCAACCAAACAAACTGACAAACAAACAGCCTGCTCAGGATTCCACCCCTGTTAACTAACAAAAAAAAACTGACAAACAAACAGCCTGCTCAGGATTCCACCCCTGTTAACCAACCAAACAAACTGACAAACAAACAGCCTGCTAGGAGTCCCCCCTGTAACCAACCAAAACCAAAGTGACAAACAAACAGCATGCTCAGGATTCCACCCTGTTCACAACCAAACAACAAACGACAAACAAACAGCCTGCTCATGGATCCACCCTGTTAACAAACCAATAACAAATGAAAACAAACAGCCTGCTCAGGATCCACCCCTGTAACCAACCAAACAAACTGACAAACCAAAACAGCCTGCTCAGGGATTCCACCCCTGTTAACCGCAACCAAACAAACTGGACACAAACAAACAGCCTGCTTCAGGATTCCACCCATGTTAACCAACCAAACAATGACAAACAAACAGCCGGATTCAGGATTCCACCCCTGTTACCCAACAAAACAAACGACAAAACAAAACAGCCTGCTCAGGATTCAACCCCGGTTAACAAACAAACAAAACTGAACAAACCAAAAAACAGCCTGCTCAGGACTTCCACCCCTGTTAAACCAACCAAACAAACTGGGAAAAAAAAACAGGCCGATCAGATTCCACCCTGTACAACCAACCAAACAAACTGACAAACAAACAGCCTGCTCAGGATTCCACCCCTGTTAACCAACCAAACAAACTGACAAACAAACAGCCTGCTCAGGATTCCACCCCTGTTAACCAACCAAACAAACTGACAAACAAACAGCCTGCTCAGGGTTCCACCCCTGTTAACTAACCAAAAAAATTGATAAACAAACAGCCTGCTCAGGATTCCACCCCTGTTAACCAACCAAACAAACTGACAAACAAACAGCCTGCTCAGGATTCCACCCCTGTTAACCAACCAAACAAAACGACAAACAAAAACAGCTGTCAGGATGCCACCCCTGTTAACAACCAAAACAAATGACAAACAACAGCCTGCTTCAGGATTCCACCCATGTTAAAACCCCAACCAACTGACAAACAAACAGCCTGCTCAGGATTCCACCCCTGTTAACCAACCAAACAAACTGACAAACAAACAGCCTGCTCAGGATTCCACCCCTGTTAACCAACCAAACAAACTGACAAACAAACAGCCTGCTCAGGATTCCACCCCTGTTAACCAACCAAACAAAGTGACAAACAAACAGCCTGCTCAGGGTTCCACCCCTGTTAACCAACCAAACAAACTGACAAACAAACAGCCTGCTCAGGATTCCACCCCTGTTAACCAACCAAACCAAACTGACACAAACAAAACAGTGCTCAGGATTGCCACCCTGGTTACTAACTAAAAAAAAATCTGACAAAACAAACAGGCTGCTCAGGATTTCCGACCCCTGGTTAACCAACCAAACACAAATGACAAACAAACAGCACTGCCAGGATCCACCCCTGTTAACCAACCAAAACAAGTGACAAGCAAACAGGTCTGCTCAGGATTCCACCCTGTAACCAAACCAAACAAACTGACAAACAAACAGCCTTGCCAGTATTCCACCCTGTAACAACCAAACCAAACTGACAACAAACAGGCTGCTCCGGATTCCACCCCTGTTACCAACCAAAACAAACTGACAAACAAACAGCCTGCTCAGGATTCCACCCCTGTTAACCAACCAAAACAAACTGACAAACAAACAGCCTGCTCAGGATTCCACCCCTGTTAACCAACCAAACAAACTGACAAACAAACAGCCTGCTCAGGATATTCCACCAGGTGAAAACCAACCAACAAACTGACTAACTAAACAGACTGCTCAGGGATTCCACCCCTGTTAACCAACCCAAACAAAACTGAAAACAAACAGCCTGCTAGGATTCCACACCCTGTTAACCAACCAAACAAACTGACAAACAAAACAGCCTGTCAGATTCCACCCCATGTTACCACAACCAAAACAAAACTGGACAACCAAACAGTCCTGCTCAGGATTCCACCCCTGTTAACCAACCAAACAAACTGACAAACAAACCAGACCTGTCAGGATTTCACCCCTGTAACCAACCAAACCAAACTGACAACAAAACAGCCTGCTCAAGGGTTCCACCCCTGTTACTACCACAAAATTGATAAAACAAACAGCCTGCTCAGGGTTCCACCCCTTTAAACCAAACTAAACAAACTGACAAACAAACAGCAGCTGTCAGGATTCCACCCCTGTTAACCAACCAAAACAGAACTGGACAAAACAAACAGCCTGTCAGGATTCCACCCTGTTAACACACCAACCAAATGAAAAAACCAAACCGCCTGCTCAGGATTCCACCCCTGTTAAAAACCCCAACCAAAACAAACTGACAACCCAAACAGCCTGCTTCAGGATTCCACCCCTGTTAACCCAACCAAACAAACTGACAAACAAACAGCTGTAGGATTCCACCCCCCTGTTAACACCAACCAAACAAACTGACAAAACAAACAGCCTGCTCAGGATTCCACCCATGGTTAACCAACCAAACAAACTGACAAACAAACACGACGGCTCAGGATTCCCACCCCTGTAACTAACCAAACAAAAGCTGATAACACAACACAGCCTGATCAGGTTCCACCCATGTTGAACCAACCAAACAAAAAACTGACAAACAAACAGCCTGCCTCAGGATTCCACCCCGTTAACCAACCAAACAAACGACAAACAAACAGCTTGCTCAGGATTCCACCCCTGTTGAACCAACCAAACACAAAACTGACAAACAAAAACAGCCTGCTGCTGGCTCCACCCCTATAACCAAACCAAACAAAACTGACAACAAAAACAGCCTGACTCACGGATTTCAACCCCTGTTAACCAAACCAAACAAAACTGACAAACAAACAGCCTGCTCAGGATTCCACCCCTGTTAACCAAACAAACTAACTAACAAACAAAGATCTTGTTCAGGATGCCACCCATGTCAAACAAACTAACTAATGAACAAACAGCATGTTCAGATTTCCACCCCTGTTAACCAAACAAACTAACAAACAAACAAACAAACAGCTTGTTCAGGATGCCACCCATGTTAACCGAACAAACTAACAAACAAACAACTTGTTCAGGGTGCCACCCATGTTCACCAACCAACCAAACAAACAAACAGCCTGTTCAGGATTCCACCCCTGTTAACCAACCAACCAACCAAACAAACAAACAGCCTGCTCAGGATTCCACCCCTGTTAACCAAACAAACTAACTAACAAACAAAGATCTTGTTCAGGATGCCACCCATGTCAAACAAACTAACTAATGAACAAACAGCATGTTCAGATTTCCACCCCTGTTAACCAAACAAACTAACAAACAAACAAACAAACCGCTGGGTCAGGGATTGCCACCCATGTAACCGAACAACTAACAAAAACAAACAACTGTCAGGGGCCCCCATGTTACCCAACCAACCAACAAACAAAAACCAGCCTGTTAGGATTCCACCCTGTTAACCCAACCAACACCCAAACAAACCAAACAGGCCTGCTCAGGATTCCCACCCATGTTAACCAAACGCAAACTACACTAACAAACAAAGATTCTGTTCAGGAATGCCACCCATGGTCAAACAACAAACTACTACCCCCCCCGACCCAATGAACAAGAAACAGCCATGTTCAGATTTTCCACCCATGTTAACCAAAACAAATAACAAAACAAACAAAACCAAACAGCTGTTCAGGATGCCACCCATTTAACCCGAACCAAACTAACAAACGAAACAGCTTGTTCAGGGTGCCACCCATGTTCACCAACCAACCAAACAAACAAACAGCCTGTTCAGGATTCCACCCCTGTTAACCAAACAAACAAACAAACAAACAAACAAAAACAGCGTGTTCAGGATGCCACCCATGTTAACCAAACTAACTAACAAACAAAGATCTTGTTCAGGATGCCACCCATGTTCACCAACCAAGCAAACAAACAAACAAACAGCCTGTTCAGGATTCCACCCCTGGTAACCAAACAAACAAACAAACAAACATACAAACAAACAAACAAACAAACAGCGTGTTCAGGATGCCACCCATGTTAACCAAACTAACTAACAAACAAACAGCTTGTTCAGGGTGCCACCTATGTTCACCAACCAACAAACCAAACAAACAAACAAACAAACAGCCTGTTCAGGATTCCACCCCTGTTAACCAACCAAACAAACTAACTAACAAACAAACAGCTTGTTCAGGGGCACCCATGTCAACCTAAAAACAACTGGAACAAACAAAAGCGGTCAGGATGTGCCACCATGATGTTCACCGAAACCAACCAAAAACAGAACAAACAAAACAGCCGGTGGGATTTCCCCCCTGTTAACCAAGAACACAAACAAAACCAAAACAAACAAACTCAAACAAACAAACAAACAGCCTTTTCGGGATTCCACCCCTGTTCACCAACCAAGTAGCCAACCAGCCAACCAACGTGTTCAGGACACTACCCATGTCAACCAACCAACCAACCAATTAACCAACCAGCGTGTTCAGAACACCGCCCCTGTCAACCAGCTAACCAACCAAGTAACCAACCAGTGTGTTCAGGACACTACCCCTGTCAACCAACCAACCAACTAACTAACCGACCAACTAACCAACCAACAAGTTCAGGACACTACCCCTGTTAAGCAACCAATCATCCAACCAACCAACAAACAAACAAACAAACAAACAAACAAACATGTTCAGGACACTACTCCTGTTAAGCAACCAACCAAGCAACCAACCAACAAACCAACAAGCCAACAAACCAACAAACCAACCAGCGTGTTCAGGATTCTACCCCTGTAAACAGACCCCCCCCCCCCCCCCCCAAAAAAACACACCCCCACTACCAACTAGCCAGCCAACAAACCAACCAACCAACCAACCAACATGTTCAGGACACTACCCCTGTTAAGCAACCAACTAATCATCCAACCAACCAACCAACCAACCAACCAACTAAGCAACCAACATGTTCAGGACACTACCCCTGTTAAGCAACCAATCATCCAACCAACCAACCAACCAACCAACCAACCAACATGTTCAGGACACCACCCCTGATAAGCAACCAACGATTCAACCAACCTACCTACCAACCAAGCAACCCACCAACCAACCAACCAACCAACCTACATACCAACCAATCTATTCAGGACACTACCCCCGCCAACATGGAGCCAGACAAATGTGAGGGATGGATCTGGGTGCCTTTCGATCAACTAAACAACCAACCAACCTACCAACTTACCAACCAACATATGTAGGACACATACCGCCAACATGGAGCCAGACAAATGTGAGGGATGGATCTGGGTGCCTTTCGATCAACTAAACAACCAACCAACCTACCAACTTACCAACCAACATATTCAGGACACTACCCCTGCCAACATGGAGCCAGACAAATGTGAGGGATGGATCTGGGTGCCTTTCGATCAACTAAACAACCAACCAACCTACCAACTTACCAACCAACATATGTAGGACACTACCCCCGCCAACATGGAGCCAGACAAATGTGAGGGATGGATCTGGGTGCCTTTCGATCAAATACCAGAACCTCACTTCTTGCCACTGCAAACACTGCTCGATAGCAGCTATCGACCTCACTAGTTTAGGGTTGTGGTAAATGGTACGCCTTATTACGAAGCGTGAGGTTGTGGGGGCCAGGCTGTTTGCTTGCACTGGAGCCAACCACGGGTTATGGTTATAAAGTTGTAAGTCTCGATGTAACATCCCTAGACTTTATAACATCTATCGACCAGGGTAATCCAGGAGGAGCCCCGGCTCTGCTGTCTGAGACGCAACCAATTTTATAGCCTGCATCCTGGGACGCAACGGACCCTTAGACGCTGCGTTTGCGACGGAGGACGCAGCGTCCTGAACAACCCTGCCATCGACCTCACTAGTTCAGGGTAACGGTACGGGTAATAAAGTTGTAAGTCTCGATGTTACAGCCCAAGACTCAATAACAGCTATCGACCAAGGTAATCCAGGAGGAGCCACGGCTCTGCTGCCTGAGACGCAACCAGTTGTATAGCCTGCATCCTGCGACGCAACGGGCCCTTAGACGCTGCATCTGCGACGGAGGACGAAGCGACCTGGACAACCCTGCCATCGACCTCACTAGTTCAGGGTTACGGTTATAAAGTTGTAAGTGTCAATGTTACAGCCCAAGACTCAATACTGTTTCAGCTATCGACCAGGGTAATCCAGGAGGAGTCCCGGCTCTACTGCCTGAGACACAACCAGTTGTATAGCCTGCATCCTGCGACGCAACAGACCCTTCGATGTTGCGTATGCGATGGAGGATGCAGCGTCCTGGACAACCCTGCCATCGACCTCACAAGTTCAGGGTTATGGTAATAAAGTTGTAAGTGTCGATGTTAGTGTTGAACGACACGGCTTCGAGTGCTCTCTAGATATCTTGCAAGATGTCTAGAGAGCACTCGGAGCCGTGCCGGCGGTCCCATCCACAGCCACAGCGGTCTTACCTATGGTGGCGACTTAGTACTTGCCGAGATTCCGCACCCTACCTGAGTTCAGTGGGATTCGATAACCCCCCCCCCCCCCCCCCCCCCCCCCCCTCCCTCTTGGGATTTGCGTTATTGTTTTGAAAAGCGCACAAACGTCAAATTGGCCAGCCCTTTGTAGTGCAAAAAACGCAAAAACTGCGCGCTGCCCCCGCAGGAGGTTTAAAAAACTGCGCGAAACGCGCAGTGGGGCACAAAAAGGCAGTGCATGTACGTGCACGCGCTTTGTAGTACCCTGGTTGTGAGAGTATGGCTTATTATGAGACCTGAGGTTGAGGGGGCCAGCCTGTCTTTTTGCACTGGGGGCAGACACAGGTTATGATAATACAGTTGTAAATTTCGGTGTTGCAGTCTAAGACAGCCTTCGAGCCTTTTCACGCCTTTTGTTTGTTAACGGTTGGGCAAGTCTCTTCAGCATATTTGGCCTACCCCTGGACTGTAACATACCGGTAGTCGACTGAGCTCAAAGGAACATCAAGCCTATTTAATAGAAGTCCTTGGCAGCATCGCAAGCGGAAAATTGGTGGAGAGTGTTGGCTATTGGAACGACAGGGGGCAATGAAGCTGACTGACGTCAGTTAGTTGTGAGATAGTTGGCTATTGGAACGACAGGTGGCAATGAAGCTGACTGAAGTCAGTTAGTTAGGAGATAGTTGGCTATTGGAACGACAGGTGGCAATGAAGCTGACTGAAGTCAGTTAGTAATGAGATAGTTGGCTGACGTGTCAGGCTTCGTCTCCGTAGGTCGGACAAACGGACAATGGGTGAATCTGGGGGCTCCCGCCCCCCTGAAGAGGGCCCCCCGCCCAAAACCCTTGTTGTAAAAAATTGCCTAATGGCCTACCCCCTGGACTGTAATGTAACATACATTAATCAAATCCAATCTTTAACTTGGTTACATGGCTCCAGCCAGCAATTTGGCTGCTGGCCATCTTCGGCAGAAACGTAAGTACGAGGGAAAATGTAGATGTTCAGCCAAGCCAAATGTTCAGCCAAGCCGTATGTTCAGCCAAACCAAATCAAATGTTCAGCCCAGCCAAGCCAAATTCAACCAAGCCAAATGTTCAGTCCAGCCAAATCGGGGCATATCCAGGGTACTTCAGGAGGGTCCCGGCTCTGCTGCCTTTTTTTTGCTTTCGTGAAAGGACTTTCACTTCAGGAGGTGGGTCTCCCAACACAAACTAGCGACCCGGAGGATTCATTGTGAATGGCGTTTAAAATTACATTTTTTATGGATGGGTATCCCGCGGGTCGTTTTGAGCGCAGCCTGGTGGGCCTTCGGGCCCGTCTTGCTCTTCTTAGTAGCGGGTTCTTGGGAAGGTTCCACCTCAATAGGCTTTGGCATGAGAACGATCTTAAGCAGGTCATTTGGCCCTGAAGCTCGTCGCATAGCGTCCAGCAGGTCTTCGTCAGAAGAAACGAGGGGATGGTCAGATGATTTGCCTTTCATCCGCTCATAAATCTGGGTCTCGTCGTAGTGGCTGAATATCTTCACAAGTCCTATGGCGTGCTTGAGATCATCCAGGGAAATGTTCTCTGTTCTCTCGCTAGGAAAGATCTTGACGATCTTGGAGGGCCAGTCTCTGGAAAGGCCTTTCTCTTGCTTCATAGACACCAAACAATTCCTGGATTCCGCTGGCGGATGAGGATCCATTTGAAGAGTCCAGGGGAAATCAAAACCGAGCGGCAGCTCAGGCGCAGGCGAGGCTTTGGGGAAGGCTGTAGGGTGCTTGGATGACTTGTGCCTCCCTATCCCCCTCGCGGTTTTCCCGACAAACGGGCAGAGTTCACAACGAAAAGACGGATCTGGAAGACCGACTTCTTGCGGATCGTCCAAGCCGTTCATAGCCTGGTTCATAGTCTCGCGGAGACCGGTTTCCATACAGGAAGAAGCAGATCACAATTCAAACCGAGTCAAGCTGCGACTCGTAATATTGGGAAGTAGTCGATGCTCGATGACGGAATGCTCAGAATTCTCAAAATTGAAGCCAGAGTTGCTCAGAATGTCTCAGATTTCTCTATTTCGAAGCCCAGAATTTCTCAGAATTCTCGAATTTCCAAGCCAAAAATTATCAGATTCATGTCCGAAGTACCGCATACGCCTAAGAAAATGGCGGTACCCGAATGAAAAATATCTCCAGATTTTACCCGAATGAAAAAAAATTCAAAATTTTTGATTTTGAGGGATTAGCCCGTCAAAACTGTGTGTCCGTGTGTGTGTGTGTGTGTGTGTGTGTGTGTGTGTGTGTCACAACCTACTTTGCAGGTTTCACTTCAAATCACAAAAAAACGAAACATTATACAACATATAACAATTATAAGACTTATTGGTAACGGACATTTTCTCACGAGAACACATATGAGCATCGCAATTCAAGAAAAGGAGCTAAGGTTTGTGCTTTTTGGGCCCAAAGCTACAATTATTGGGTAACAATTGTCATCATTTCAAATTCGTACCATCCAATCATGTGCGCAAACATAGGTTTGGGAATGGAATTGTCGTCAAAAAATCGAGGCGAAACATACAAGCATCACAATGAACGAATCATTCTCCTAGGGCACTTGAGCTATTATTAGCACGGATTTCACCCACAACTCACCCGCAGGGCCGTGCGTGGGGTGGGCCAGGTTGGAAATCATGCCACGCCAATTAACTAAGGTACTCATAATTCTCGTAATGTTAATGTTTCCAGTCTTGCAACTTGCACAATGAGCAATTCCATGGGAAACGAATACAAATTCATCTCACGCACTTGCGACCATCGTGCTGTAAACCATGGAGGTAAAAACGTTCGCATGGGCACTTCCGAGGCCGCCAGCAATGGGACGGAATCGGACGCAGAGGGACGCATGGCATTCAAGTGAGACGCAGCCAACCTACTGAAGCTGCGTCTGCGACGCAACGGACCCTTCGACGTTCCTTCGACGACGGAGGACGCAGTGTCCTGAACAATTCGCCTTGGTCCTACTGGCGTGCCACTGCGATGCTGCCACACTGCAAGTCTGCCACTGCCAGGCTGTCGACCGGCCCCCCCACCGGCCCCCCACTACATCCGCAATCTTCATCACCTGCACCTGGTCGCCGATCTCAGTCCCGATAAATTCTCAATCCCGATCAATTCTCGATCCCGATCAATTCTCGATCCCGATCAATTCTCAATACCGACGTTAGCCTGTCTTCCCTTCGCCTGCCTCTGCTTGCTTGCTGCTGATCACGACGAATTTTCGCCTCACTCTGCCTGCTTGCTGCCGCTTCCGACAATTCTCCTTCCCGTTAAAATCTCCTTCCAGATCAGCTCCCAATCCCGCTCAATTCACAATCCCGGCGTTCGCCTGTCTCCCCTTCCGCCTCCGCCAGGTATCCCACCCACACCCACACACCATGTTCAATGCTTAACATGCACTCCCAATCGCACAGGGGTTTAGGCCGCATTGAACTCAATCACGTCCACGTCCGAGTTCGGACCTCTCGACACTTCCCTTCCCACTTCTACCCACTTCTACACCCCCCCCACTCCAATCCCATATTCCCATCCTCTCGCCCCTATACCCAACGCCAGCGTCCACCCCCGGACCTACAAGGTACTCATAATTCTCGTAACGTTAATGTTTCCAGCCTTGCAACTTGCACAATGAGCAATTCCATGGGAAACGAATACAAATCCATCTCACGCACTTGCGACCATCGTGCTGTAAACCATGGAGGTACAAACGTTCGCATGGGCACTTCCGAGGCCGCCAGCAATGGGACGGAATCGGACGCAGAGGGACGCATGGCATTCAAGTGAGACGCAGCCAACCTGCTGAAGCTGCGTCTGCGACGCAACGGACCCTTCGACGTTCCTTCGACGACGGAGGACGCAGTGTCCTGAACAATTCGCCTTGGTCCTACTGGCGTGCCACTGCGATGCTGCCACACTGCAAGTCTGCCACTGCCAGGCTGTCGACCGGCCCCCCCACCGGCCCCCCACTACATCCGCAATCATCATCACCTGCACCTGGTCGCCGATCTCAGTCCCGATAAGTTCTCAATCCCGATCAATTCTCGATCCCGATCAATTCTCAAAACCGACGTTAGCCTGTCTTCCCTTCGCCTGCCTCTGCTTGCTTGCTGCTGATCACGACGAATTTTCGCCTCACTCTGCCTGCTTGCTGCCACTTCCGACAATTCTCCTTCCCGGTAAAATCTCCTTCCAGATCAGCTCCCAATCCCGCTCAATTCACAATCCCGGCGTTCGCCTGTCTCCCCTTCCGCCTCCGCCAGGTATCCCACCCACACCAACACACCATGTTCAATGCTTAACATGCACTCCCAATCGCACAGGGGTTAGGCCGCATTGAACTCAATCACGTCCACGTCCGAGTTCGGACCTCTCGACACTTCCCTTCCCACTTCTACCCACTTCTACACCCCCCCCACTCCAATCCCATATTCCCATCCTCTCGCCCCTATACCCCACGCCAGCGTCCACCCCCGGACCTACAAGGTACTCATAATTCTCGTAATGTTAATGTTTCCAGCCTTGCAACTTGCACAATGAGCAATTCCATGGGAAACGAATACAAATCCATCTCACGCACTTGCGACCATCGTGCTGTAAACCATGGAGGTACAAACGTTCGCATGGGCACTTCCGAGGCCGCCAGCAATGGGACGGAATCGGACGCAGAGGGACGCATGGCATTCAAGTGAGACGCAGCCAACCTACTGAAGCTGCGTCTGCGACGCAACGGACCCTTCGACGTTCCTTCGACGACGGAGGACGCAGTGTCCTGAACAATTCGCCTTGGTCCTACTGGCGTGCCACTGCGATGCTGCCACACTGCAAGTCTGCCACTGCCAGGCTGTCGACCGGCCCCCCCACCGCCCCCCCACTACATCCGCAATCATCATCACCTGCACCTGGTCGCCGATCTCAGTCCCGATAAGTTCTCAATCCCGATCAATTCTCGATCCCGATCAATTCTCAAAACCGACGTTAGCCTGTCTTCCCTTCGCCTGCCTCTGCTTGCTTGCTGCTGATCACGACGAATTTTCGCCTCACTCTGCCTGCTTGCTGCCACTTCCGACAATTCTCCTTCCCGTTAAAATCTCCTTCCAGATCAGCTCCCAATCCCGCTCAATTCACAATCCCGGCGTTCGCCTGTCTCCCCTTCCGCCTCCGCCAGGTATCCCACCCACACCCACACACCACGTTCAATGCTTAACATGCACTCCCAATCGCACAGGGGTTAGGCCGCATTGAACTCAATCACGTCCACGTCCGAGTTCGGACCTCTCGACACTTCCCTTCCCACTTCTACCCACTTCTACTACCCCCCCCCACTCCAATCCCATATTCCCATCCTCTCGCCCCTATACCCCACGCCAGCGTCCACCCCCGGACCTACAAGGTACTCATAATTCTCGTAATGTTAATGTTTCCAGCCTTGCAACTTGCACAATGAGCAATTCCATGGGAAACGAATACAAATCCATCTCACGCACTTGCGACCATCGTGCTGTAAACCATGGAGGTACAAACGTTCGCATGGGCACTTCCGAGGCCGCCAGCAATGGGACGGAATCGGACGCAGAGGGACGCATGGCATTCAAGTGAGACGCAGCCAACCTACTGAAGCTGCGTCTGCGACGCAACGGACCCTTCGACGTTCCTTCGACGACGGAGGACGCAGTGTCCTGAACAATTCGCCTTGGTCCTACTGGCGTGCCACTGCGATGCTGCCACACTGCAAGTCTGCCACTGCCAGGCTGTCGACCAGCCCCCCCACCGGCCCCCCACTACATCCGCAATCATCATCACCTGCACCTGGTCGCCGATCTCAGTCCCGATAAATTCTCAATCCCGATCAATTCTCGATCCCGATCAATTCTCAATACCGACGTTAGCCTGTCTTCCCTTCGCCTGCCTCTGCTTGCTTGCTGCTGATCACGACGAATTTTTGCCTCACTCTGCCTGCTTTCTGCCACTTCCGACAATTCTCCTTCCCGTTAAAATCTCCTTCCAGATCAGCTCCCAATCCCGCTCAATTCACAATCCCGGCGTTCGCCTGTCTCCCCTTCCGCCTCCGCCAGGTATCCCACCCACACCCACACACCATGTTCAATGCTTAACATGCACTCCCAATCGCACAGGGGTTAGGCCGCATTGAACTCAATCACGTCCACGTCCGAGTTCGGACCTCTCGACACTTCCCTTCCCACTTCTACCCACTTCTACACCCCCCCCCACTCCAATCCCATATTCCCATCCTCTCGCCCCTATACCCCACGCCAGCGTCCACCCCCGGACCTACAAGGTACTCATAATTCTCGTAATGTTAATGTTTCCAGCCTTGCAACTTGCACAATGAGCAATTCCATGGGAAACGAATACAAATCCATCTCACGCACTTGCGACCATCGTGCTGTAAACCATGGAGGTACAAACGTTCGCATGGGCACTTCCGAGGCCGCCAGCAATGGGACGGAATCGGACGCAGAGGGACGCATGGCATTCAAGTGAGACGCAGCCAACCTACTGAAGCTGCGTCTGCGACGCAACGGACCCTTCGACGTTCCTTCGACGACGGAGGACGCAGTGTCCTGAACAATTCGCCTTGGTCCTACTGGCGTGCCACTGCGATGCTGCCACACTGCAAGTCTGCCACTGCCAGGCTGTCGACCGCCCCCCCACCGGCCCCCCACTACATCCGCAATCATCATCACCTGCACCTGGTCGCCGATCTCAGTCCCGATAAATTCTCAATCCCGATCAATTCTCGATCCCGATCAATTCTCAATACCGACTTTAGCCTGTCTTCCCTTCGCCTGCCTCTGCTTGCTTGCTGATGATCACGACGAATTTTCGCCTCACTCTGCCTGCTTGCTGCCGCTTCCGACAATTCTCCTTCCCGTTAAAATCTCCTTCCAGATCAGCTCCCAATCCCGCTCAATTCACAATCCCGGCGTTCGCCTGTCTCCCCTTCCGCCTCCGCCAGGTATCCCACCCACACCCACACACCATGTTCAATGCTTAACATGCACTCCCAATCGCACAGGGGTTAGGCCGCATTGAACTCAATCACGTCCACGTCCGAGTTCGGACCTCTCGACACTTCCCTTCCCACTTCTACCCACTTCTACACCCCCCCCACTCCAATCCCATATTCCCATCCTCTCGCCCCTATACCCCACGCCAGCGTCCACCCCCGGACCTACAAGGTACTCATAATTCTCGTAATGTTAATGTTTCCAGCCTTGCAACTTGCACAATGAGCAATTCCATGGGAAACGAATACAAATCCATCTCACGCACTTGCGACCATCGTGCTGTAAACCATGGAGGTACAAACGTTCGCATGGGCACTTCCGAGGGCCGCCAGCAATGGGACGGAATCGGACGCAGAGGGACGCATGGCATTCAAGTGAGACGCAGCCAACCTACTGAAGCTGCGTCTGCGACGCAACGGACCCTTCGACGTTCCTTCGACGACGGAGGACGCAGTGTCCTGAACAATTCGCCTTGGTCCTACTGGCGTGCCACTGCGATGCTGCCACACTGCAAGTCTGCCACTGCCAGGCTGTCGACCGGCCCCCCCAACCGCCCCCCCCACTACATTCCGCAATCATCATCACCTGCACCTGGTCGCCGATCTCAGTCCCGATAAATTCTCAATCCCGATCAATTCTCGATCCCGATCAATTCTCAATACCGACGTTAGCCTGTCTTCCCTTCGCCTGCCTCTGCTTGCTTGCTGCTGATCACGACGAATTTTCGCCTCACTCTGCCTGCTTGCTGCCGCTTTCCGACAATTCTCCTTCCCGTTAAAATCTCCTTCCAGATCAGCTCCCAATCCCGCTCAATTCACAATCCCGGCGTTCGCCTGTCTCCCCTTCCGCCTCCGCCAGGTATCCCACCCACACCCACACACCATGTTCAATGCTTAACATGCACTCCCAATCGCACAGGGGTTAGGCCGCATTGAACTCAATCACGTCCACGTCCGAGTTCGGACCACTCGACACTTCCCTTCCCACTTCTACCCACTTCTACACACCCCCCACTCCAATCCCATATTCCCATCCCTCGCCCCTATACCCCACGCCAGCGTCCACCCCCGGACCTACAAGGTACTCATAATTCTCGTAAAATTAATGTTTCCAGCCTTGCAACTTGCACAATGAGCAATTCCATGGGAAACGAATACAAATCCATCTCACGCACTTGCGACCATCGTGCTGTAAACCATGGAGGTGCAAACGTTCGCATGGGCACTTCCGAGGCCGCCAGCAATGGGACGGAATCGGACGCAGAGGGACGCATGGCATTCAAGTGAGACGCAGCCAACCTACTGAAGCTGCGTCTGCGACGCAACGGACCCTTCGACGTTCCTTCGACGACGGAGGACGCAGTGTCCTGAACAATTCGCCTTGGTCCTACTGGCGTGCCACTGCGATGCTGCCACACTGCAAGTCTGCCACTGCCAGGCTGTCGACCGGCCCCCCCACCGGCCCCCCACTACATCCGCAATCATCATCACCTGCACCTGGTCGCCGATCTCAGTCCCGATAAATTCTCAATCCCGATCAATTCTCGATCCCGATCAATTCTCAATACCGACGTTAGCCTGTCTTCCCTTCGCCTGCCTCTGCTTGCTTGCTGCTGATCACGACGAATTTTCGCCTCACTCTGCCTGCTTGCTGCCGCTTCCGACAATTCTCCTTCCCGTTAAAATCTCCTTCCAGATCAGCTCCCAATCCCGCTCAATTCACAATCCCGGCGTTCGCCTGTCTCCCCTTCCGCCTCCGCCAGGTATCCCACCCACACCCACACACCATGTTCAATGCTTAACATGCACTCCCAATCGCACAGGGGTTAGGGCCGCATTGAACTCAATCACGTCCACGTCCGAGTTCGGACCTCTCGACACTTCCCTTCCCACTTCTACCCACTTCTACACCCCCCCACTCCAATCCCATATTCCCATCCTCTCGCCCCTATACCCCACGCCAGCGTCCACCCCCGGACCTACAAGGTACTCATAATTCTCGTAATGTTAATGTTTCCAGCCTTGCAACTTGCACAATGAGCAATTCCATGGGAAACGAATACAAATCCATCTCACGCACTTGCGACCATCGTGCTGTAAACCATGGAGGTACAAACGTTCGCATGGGCACTTCCGAGGCCGCCAGCAATGGGACGGAATCGGACGCAGAGGGACGCATGGCATTCAAGTGAGACGCAGCCAACCTACTGAAGCTGCGTCTGCGACGCAACGGACCCTTCGACGTTCCTTCGACGACGGAGGACGCAGTGTCCTGAACAATTCGCCTTGGTCCTACTGGCGTGCCACTGCGATGCTGCCACACTGCAAGTCTGCCACTGCCAGGCTGTCGACCGGCCCCCCCACCGGCCCCCCACTACATCCGCAATCATCATCACCTGCACCTGGTCGCCGATCTCAGTCCCGATAAATTCTCAATCCCGATCAATTCTCGATCCCGATCAATTCTCAATACCGACGTTAGCCTGTCTTCCCTTCGCCTGCCTCTGCTTGCTTGCTGCTGATCACGACGAATTTTCGCCTCACTCTGCCTGCTTGCTGCCGCTTCCGACAATTCTCCTTCCCGTTAAAATCTCCTTCCAGATCAGCTCCCAATCCCGCTCAATTCACAATCCCGGCGTTCGCCTGTCTCCCCTTCCGCCTCCGCCAGGTATCCCACCCACACCCACACACCATGTTCAATGCTTAACATGCACTCCCAATCGCACAGGGGTTAGGCCGCATTGAACTCAATCACGTCCACGTCCGAGTTCGGACCTCTCGACACTTCCCTTCCCACTTCTACCCACTTCTACACCCCCCCCACTCCAATCCCATATTCCCATCCTCTCGCCCCTATACCCCACGCCAGCGTCCACCCCCGGACCTACAAGGTACTCATAATTCTCGTAATGTTAATGTTTCCAGCCTTGCAACTTGCACAATGAGCAATTCCATGGGAAACGAATACAAATCCATCTCACGCACTTGCGACCATCGTGCTGTAAACCATGGAGGTACAAACGTTCGCATGGGCACTTCCGAGGCCGCCAGCAATGGGACGGAATCGGACGCAGAGGGACGCATGGCATTCAAGTGAGACGCAGCCAACCTACTGAAGCTGCGTCTGCGACGCAACGGACCCTTCGACGTTCCTTCGACGACGGAGGACGCAGTGTCCTGAACAATTCGCCTTGGTCCTACTGGCGTGCCACTGCGATGCTGCCACACTGCAAGTCTGCCACTGCCAGGCTGTCGACCGGCCCCCCCACCGGCCCCCCACTACATCCGCAATCATCATCACCTGCACCTGGTCGCCGATCTCAGTCCCGATAAATTCTCAATCCCGATCAATTCTCGATCCCGATCAATTCTCAATACCGACGTTAGCCTGTCTTCCCTTCGCCTGCCTCTGCTTGCTTGCTGCTGATCACGACGAATTTTCGCCTCACTCTGCCTGCTTGCTGCCGCTTCCGACAATTCTCCTTCCCGTTAAAATCTCCTTCCAGATCAGCTCCCAATCCCGCTCAATTCACAATCCCGGCGTTCGCCTGTCTCCCCTTCCGCCTCCGCCAGGTATCCCACCCACACCCACACACCATGTTCAATGCTTAACATGCACTCCCAATCGCACAGGGGTTAGGCCGCATTGAACTCAATCACGTCCACGTCCGAGTTCGGACCTCTCGACACTTCCCTTCCCACTTCTACCCACTTCTACACCCCCCCCACTCCAATCCCATATTCCCATCCTCTCGCCCCTATACCCCACGCCAGCGTCCACCCCCGGACCTACAAGGTACTCATAATTCTCGTAATGTTAATGTTTCCAGCCTTGCAACTTGCACAATGAGCAATTCCATGGGAAACGAATACAAATCCATCTCACGCACTTGCGACCATCGTGCTGTAAACCATGGAGGTACAAACGTTCGCATGGGCACTTCCGAGGCCGCCAGCAATGGGACGGAATCGGACGCAGAGGGACGCATGGCATTCAAGTGAGACGCAGCCAACCTACTGAAGCTGCGTCTGCGACGCAACGGACCCTTCGACGTTCCTTCGACGACGGAGGACGCAGTGTCCTGAACAATTCGCCTTGGTCCTACTGGCGTGCCACTGCGATGCTGCCACACTGCAAGTCTGCCACTGCCAGGCTGTCGACCGGCCCCCCCACCGGCCCCCCACTACATCCGCAATCATCATCACCTGCACCTGGTCGCCGATCTCAGTCCCGATAAATTCTCAATCCCGATCAATTCTCGATCCCGATCAATTCTCAATACCGACGTTAGCCTGTCTTCCCTTCGCCTGCCTCTGCTTGCTTGCTGCTGATCCCGACGAATTTTCGCCTCACTCTGCCTGCTTGCTGCCGCTTCCGACAATTCTCCTTCCCGTTAAAATCTCCTTCCAGATCAGCTCCCAATCCCGCTCAATTCACAATCCCGGCGTTCGCCTGTCTCCCCTTCCGCCTCCGCCAGGTATCCCACCCACACCCACACACCATGTTCAATGCTTAACATGCACTCCCAATCGCACAGGGGTTAGGCCGCATTGAACTCAATCACGTCCACGTCCGAGTTCGGACCTCTCGACACTTCCCTTCCCACTTCTACCCACTTCTACACCCCCCCCACTCCAATCCCATATTCCCATCCTCTCGCCCCTATACCCCACGCCAGCGTCCACCCCCGGACCTACAAGGTACTCATAATTCTCGTAATGTTAATGTTTCCAGCCTTGCAACTTGCACAATGAGCAATTCCATGGGAAACGAATACAAATCCATCTCACGCACTTGCGACCATCGTGCTGTAAACCATGGAGGTACAAACGTTCGCATGGGCACTTCCGAGGCCGCCAGCAATGGGACGGAATCGGACGCAGAGGGACGCATGGCATTCAAGTGAGACGCAGCCAACCTACTGAAGCTGCGTCTGCGACGCAACGGACCCTTCGACGTTCCTTCGACGACGGAGGACGCAGTGTCCTGAACAATTCGCCTTGGTCCTACTGGCGTGCCACTGCGATGCTGCCACACTGCAAGTCTGCCACTGCCAGGCTGTCGACCGGCCCCCCCCACCGGCCCCCCACTACATCCGCAATCATCATCACCTGCACCTGGTCGCCGATCTCAGTCCCGATAAATTCTCAATCCCGATCAATTCTCGATCCCGATCAATTCTCAATACCGACGTTAGCCTGTCTTCCCTTCGCCTGCCTCTGCTTGCTTGCTGCTGATCACGACGAATTTTCGCCTCACTCTGCCTGCTTGCTGCCGCTTCCGACAATTCTCCTTCCCGTTAAAATCTCCTTCCAGATCAGCTCCCAATCCCGCTCAATTCACAATCCCGGCGTTCGCCTGTCTCCCCTTCCGCCTCCGCCAGGTATCCCACCCACACCCACACACCATGTTCAATGCTTAACATGCACTCCCAATCGCACAGGGGTTAGGCCGCATTGAACTCAATCACGTCCACGTCCGAGTTCGGACCTCTCGACACTTCCCTTCCCACTTCTACCCACTTCTACACCCCCCCCACTCCAATCCCATATTCCCATCCTCTCGCCCCTATACCCCACGCCAGCGTCCACCCCCGGACCTACAAGGTACTCATAATTCTCGTAATGTTAATGTTTCCAGCCTTGCAACTTGCACAATGAGCAATTCCATGGGAAACGAATACAAATCCATCTCACGCACTTGCGACCATCGTGCTGTAAACCATGGAGGTACAAACGTTCGCATGGGCACTTCCGAGGCCGCCAGCAATGGGACGGAATCGGACGCAGAGGGACGCATGGCATTCAAGTGAGACGCAGCCAACCTACTGAAGCTGCGTCTGCGACGCAACGGACCCTTCGACGTTCCTTCGACGACGGAGGACGCAGTGTCCTGAACAATTCGCCTTGGTCCTACTGGCGTGCCACTGCGATGCTGCCACACTGCAAGTCTGCCACTGCCAGGCTGTCGACCGGCCCCCCCACCGGCCCCCCACTACATCCGCAATCATCATCACCTGCACCTGGTCGCCGATCTCAGTCCCGATAAATTCTCAATCCCGATCAATTCTCGATCCCGATCAATTCTCAATACCGACGTTAGCCTGTCTTCCCTTCGCCTGCCTCTGCTTGCTTGCTGCTGATCACGACGAATTTTCGCCTCACTCTGCCTGCTTGCTGCCGCTTCCGACAATTCTCCTTCCCGTTAAAATCTCCTTCCAGATCAGCTCCCAATCCCGCTCAATTCACAATCCCGGCGTTCGCCTGTCTCCCCTTCCGCCTCCGCCAGGTATCCCACCCACACCCACACACCATGTTCAATGCTTAACATGCACTCCCAATCGCACAGGGGTTAGGCCGCATTGAACTCAATCACGTCCACGTCCGAGTTCGGACCTCTCGACACTTCCCTTCCCACTTCTACCCACTTCTACACCCCCCCCACTCCAATCCCATATTCCCATCCTCTCGCCCCTATACCCCACGCCAGCGTCCACCCCCGGACCTACAAGGTACTCATAATTCTCGTAATGTTAATGTTTCCAGCCTTGCAACTTGCACAATGAGCAATTCCATGGGAAACGAATACAAATCCATCTCACGCACTTGCGACCATCGTGCTGTAAACCATGGAGGTACAAACGTTCGCATGGGCACTTCCGAGGCCGCCAGCAATGGGACGGAATCGGACGCAGAGGGACGCATGGCATTCAAGTGAGACGCAGCCAACCTACTGAAGCTGCGTCTGCGACGCAACGGACCCTTCGACGTTCCTTCGACGACGGAGGACGCAGTGTCCTGAACAATTCGCCTTGGTCCTACTGGCGTGCCACTGCGATGCTGCCACACTGCAAGTCTGCCACTGCCAGGCTGTCGACCGGCCCCCCCACCGGCCCCCCACTACATCCGCAATCATCATCACCTGCACCTGGTCGCCGATCTCAGTCCCGATAAATTCTCAATCCCGATCAATTCTCGATCCCGATCAATTCTCAATACCGACGTTAGCCTGTCTTCCCTTCGCCTGCCTCTGCTTGCTTGCTGCTGATCACGACGAATTTTCGCCTCACTCTGCCTGCTTGCTGCCGCTTCCGACAATTCTCCTTCCCGTTAAAATCTCCTTCCAGATCAGCTCCCAATCCCGCTCAATTCACAATCCCGGCGTTCGCCTGTCTCCCCTTCCGCCTCCGCCAGGTATCCCACCCACACCCACACACCATGTTCAATGCTTAACATGCACTCCCAATCGCACAGGGGTTAGGCCGCATTGAACTCAATCACGTCCACGTCCGAGTTCGGACCTCTCGACACTTCCCTTCCCACTTCTACCCACTTCTACACCCCCCCCACTCCAATCCCATATTCCCATCCTCTCGCCCCTATACCCCACGCCAGCGTCCACCCCCGGACCTACAAGGTACTCATAATTCTCGTAATGTTAATGTTTCCAGCCTTGCAACTTGCACAATGAGCAATTCCATGGGAAACGAATACAAATCCATCTCACGCACTTGCGACCATCGTGCTGTAAACCATGGAGGTACAAACGTTCGCATGGGCACTTCCGAGGCCGCCAGCAATGGGACGGAATCGGACGCAGAGGGACGCATGGCATTCAAGTGAGACGCAGCCAACCTACTGAAGCTGCGTCTGCGACGCAACGGACCCTTCGACGTTCCTTCGACGACGGAGGACGCAGTGTCCTGAACAATTCGCCTTGGTCCTACTGGCGTGCCACTGCGATGCTGCCACACTGCAAGTCTGCCACTGCCAGGCTGTCGACCGGCCCCCCCACCGGCCCCCCACTACATCCGCAATCATCATCACCTGCACCTGGTCGCCGATCTCAGTCCCGATAAATTCTCAATCCCGATCAATTCTCGATCCCGATCAATTCTCAATACCGACGTTAGCCTGTCTTCCCTTCGCCTGCCTCTGCTTGCTTGCTGCTGATCACGACGAATTTTCGCCTCACTCTGCCTGCTTGCTGCCGCTTCCGACAATTCTCCTTCCCGTTAAAATCTCCTTCCAGATCAGCTCCCAATCCCGCTCAATTCACAATCCCGGCGTTCGCCTGTCTCCCCTTCCGCCTCCGCCAGGTATCCCACCCACACCCACACACCATGTTCAATGCTTAACATGCACTCCCAATCGCACAGGGGTTAGGCCGCATTGAACTCAATCACGTCCACGTCCGAGTTCGGACCTCTCGACACTTCCCTTCCCACTTCTACCCACTTCTACACCCCCCCCACTCCAATCCCATATTCCCATCCTCTCGCCCCTATACCCCACGCCAGCGTCCACCCCCGGACCTACAAGGTACTCATAATTCTCGTAATGTTAATGTTTCCAGCCTTGCAACTTGCACAATGAGCAATTCCATGGGAAACGAATACAAATCCATCTCACGCACTTGCGACCATCGTGCTGTAAACCATGGAGGTACAAACGTTCGCATGGGCACTTCCGAGGCCGCCAGCAATGGGACGGAATCGGACGCAGAGGGACGCATGGCATTCAAGTGAGACGCAGCCAACCTACTGAAGCTGCGTCTGCGACGCAACGGACCCTTCGACGTTCCTTCGACGACGGAGGACGCAGTGTCCTGAACAATTCGCCTTGGTCCTACTGGCGTGCCACTGCGATGCTGCCACACTGCAAGTCTGCCACTGCCAGGCTGTCGACCGGCCCCCCCCACCGGCCCCCCACTACATCCGCAATCATCATCACCTGCACCTGGTCGCCGATCTCAGTCCCGATAAATTCTCAATCCCGATCAATTCTCGATCCCGATCAATTCTCAATACCGACGTTAGCCTGTCTTCCCTTCGCCTGCCTCTGCTTGCTTGCTGCTGATCACGACGAATTTTCGCCTCACTCTGCCTGCTTGCTGCCGCTTCCGACAATTCTCCTTCCCGTTAAAATCTCCTTCCAGATCAGCTCCCAATCCCGCTCAATTCACAATCCCGGCGTTCGCCTGTCTCCCCTTCCGCCTCCGCCAGGTATCCCACCCACACCCACACACCATGTTCAATGCTTAACATGCACTCCCAATCGCACAGGGGTTAGGCCGCATTGAACTCAATCACGTCCACGTCCGAGTTCGGACCTCTCGACACTTCCCTTCCCACTTCTACCCACTTCTACACCCCCCCCCACTCCAATCCCATATTCCCATCCTCTCGCCCCTATACCCCACGCCAGCGTCCACCCCCGGACCTACAAGGTACTCATAATTCTCGTAATGTTAATGTTTCCAGCCTTGCAACTTGCACAATGAGCAATTCCATGGGAAACGAATACAAATCCATCTCACGCACTTGCGACCATCGTGCTGTAAACCATGGAGGTACAAACGTTCGCATGGGCACTTCCGAGGCCGCCAGCAATGGGACGGAATCGGACGCAGAGGGACGCATGGCATTCAAGTGAGACGCAGCCAACCTACTGAAGCTGCGTCTGCGACGCAACGGACCCTTCGACGTTCCTTCGACGACGGAGGACGCAGTGTCCTGAACAATTCGCCTTGGTCCTACTGGCGTGCCACTGCGATGCTGCCACACTGCAAGTCTGCCACTGCCAGGCTGTCGACCGGCCCCCCCACCGGCCCCCCACTACATCCGCAATCATCATCACCTGCACCTGGTCGCCGATCTCAGTCCCGATAAATTCTCAATCCCGATCAATTCTCGATCCCGATCAATTCTCAATACCGACGTTAGCCTGTCTTCCCTTCGCCTGCCTCTGCTTGCTTGCTGCTGATCACGACGAATTTTCGCCTCACTCTGCCTGCTTGCTGCCGCTTCCGACAATTCTCCTTCCCGTTAAAATCTCCTTCCAGATCAGCTCCCAATCCCGCTCAATTCACAATCCCGGCGTTCGCCTGTCTCCCCTTCCGCCTCCGCCAGGTATCCCACCCACACCCACACACCATGTTCAATGCTTAACATGCACTCCCAATCGCACAGGGGTTAGGCCGCATTGAACTCAATCACGTCCACGTCCGAGTTCGGACCTCTCGACACTTCCCTTCCCACTTCTACCCACTTCTACACCCCCCCCACTCCAATCCCATATTCCCATCCTCTCGCCCCTATACCCCACGCCAGCGTCCACCCCCGGACCTACAAGGTACTCATAATTCTCGTAATGTTAATGTTTCCAGCCTTGCAACTTGCACAATGAGCAATTCCATGGGAAACGAATACAAATCCATCTCACGCACTTGCGACCATCGTGCTGTAAACCATGGAGGTACAAACGTTCGCATGGGCACTTCCGAGGCCGCCAGCAATGGGACGGAATCGGACGCAGAGGGACGCATGGCATTCAAGTGAGACGCAGCCAACCTACTGAAGCTGCGTCTGCGACGCAACGGACCCTTCGACGTTCCTTCGACGACGGAGGACGCAGTGTCCTGAACAATTCGCCTTGGTCCTACTGGCGTGCCACTGCGATGCTGCCACACTGCAAGTCTGCCACTGCCAGGCTGTCGACCGGCCCCCCCACCGGCCCCCCACTACATCCGCAATCATCATCACCTGCACCTGGTCGCCGATCTCAGTCCCGATAAATTCTCAATCCCGATCAATTCTCGATCCCGATCAATTCTCAATACCGACGTTAGCCTGTCTTCCCTTCGCCTGCCTCTGCTTGCTTGCTGCTGATCACGACGAATTTTCGCCTCACTCTGCCTGCTTGCTGCCGCTTCCGACAATTCTCCTTCCCGTTAAAATCTCCTTCCAGATCAGCTCCCAATCCCGCTCAATTCACAATCCCGGCGTTCGCCTGTCTCCCCTTCCGCCTCCGCCAGGTATCCCACCCACACCCACACACCATGTTCAATGCTTAACATGCACTCCCAATCGCACAGGGGTTAGGCCGCATTGAACTCAATCACGTCCACGTCCGAGTTCGGACCTCTCGACACTTCCCTTCCCACTTCTACCCACTTCTACACCCCCCCCCACTCCAATCCCATATTCCCATCCTCTCGCCCCTATACCCCACGCCAGCGTCCACCCCCGGACCTACAAGGTACTCATACTTCTCGTAATGTTAATGTTTCCAGCCTTGCAACTTGCACAATGAGCAATTCCATGGGAAACGAATACAAATCCATCTCACGCACTTGCGACCATCGTGCTGTAAACCATGGAGGTACAAACGTTCGCATGGGCACTTCCGAGGCCGCCAGCAATGGGACGGAATCGGACGCAGAGGGACGCATGGCATTCAAGTGAGACGCAGCCAACCTACTGAAGCTGCGTCTGCGACGCAACGGACCCTTCGACGTTCCTTCGACGACGGAGGACGCAGTGTCCTGAACAATTCGCCTTGGTCCTACTGGCGTGCCACTGCGATGCTGCCACACTGCAAGTCTGCCACTGCCAGGCTGTCGACCGGCCCCCCCACCGGCCCCCCACTACATCCGCAATCATCATCACCTGCACCTGGTCGCCGATCTCAGTCCCGATAAATTCTCAATCCCGATCAATTCTCGATCCCGATCAATTCTCAATACCGACGTTAGCCTGTCTTCCCTTCGCCTGCCTCTGCTTGCTTGCTGCTGATCACGACGAATTTTCGCCTCACTCTGCCTGCTTGCTGCCGCTTCCGACAATTCTCCTTCCCGTTAAAATCTCCTTCCAGATCAGCTCCCAATCCCGCTCAATTCACAATCCCGGCGTTCGCCTGTCTCCCCTTCCGCCTCCGCCAGGTATCCCACCCACACCCACACACCATGTTCAATGCTTAACATGCACTCCCAATCGCACAGGGGTTAGGCCGCATTGAACTCAATCACGTCCACGTCCGAGTTCGGACCTCTCGACACTTCCCTTCCCACTTCTACCCACTTCTACACCCCCCCCACTCCAATCCCATATTCCCATCCTCTCGCCCCTATACCCCACGCCAGCGTCCACCCCCGACCTACAAGGTACTCATACTTCTCGTAATGTTAATGTTTCCAGCCTTGCAACTTGCACAATGAGCAATTCCATGGGAAACGAATACAAATCCATCTCACGCACTTGCGACCATCGTGCTGTAAACCATGGAGGTACAAACGTTCGCATGGGCACTTCCGAGGCCGCCAGCAATGGGACGGAATCGGACGCAGAGGGACGCATGGCATTCAAGTGAGACGCAGCCAACCTACTGAAGCTGCGTCTGCGACGCAACGGACCCTTCGACGTTCCTTCGACGACGGAGGACGCAGTGTCCTGAACAATTCGCCTTGGTCCTACTGGCGTGCCACTGCGATGCTGCCACACTGCAAGTCTGCCACTGCCAGGCTGTCGACCGGCCCCCCCACCGGCCCCCCACTACATCCGCAATCATCATCACCTGCACCTGGTCGCCGATCTCAGTCCCGATAAATTCTCAATCCCGATCAATTCTCGATCCCGATCGATTCTCAATACCGACGTTAGCCTGTCTTCCCTTCGCCTGCCTCTGCTTGCTTGCTGCTGATCACGACGAATTTTCGCCTCACTCTGCCTGCTTGCTGCCGCTTCCGACAATTCTCCTTCCCGTTAAAATCTCCTTCCAGATCAGCTCCCAATCCCGCTCAATTCACAATCCCGGCGTTCGCCTGTCTCCCCTTCCGCCTCCGCCAGGTATCCCACCCACACCCACACACCATGTTCAATGCTTAACATGCACTCCCAATCGCACAGGGGTTAGGCCGCATTGAACTCAATCACGTCCACGTCCGAGTTCGGACCTCTCGACACTTCCCTTCCCACTTCTACCCACTTCTACACCCCCCCACTCCAATCCCATATTCCCATCCTCCTCGCCCCTATACCCCACGCCAGCGTCCACCCCCGGAACCTACAAGGTACTCATAATTCTCGTAATGTTAATGTTTCCAGCCTTGCAACTTGCACAATGAGCAATTCCATGGGAAACGAATACAAATCCATCTCACGCACTTGCGACCATCGTGCTGTAAACCATGGAGGTACAAACGTTCGCATGGGCACTTCCGAGGCCGCCAGCAATGGGACGGAATCGGACGCAGAGGGACGCATGGCATTCAAGTGAGACGCAGCCAACCTACTGAAGCTGCGTCTGCGACGCAACGGACCCTTCGACGTTCCTTCGACGACGGAGGACGCAGTGTCCTGAACAATTCGCCTTGGTCCTACTGGCGTGCCACTGCGATGCTGCCACACTGCAAGTCTGCCACTGCCAGGCTGTCGACCGGCCCCCCCACCGGCCCCCCACTACATCCGCAATCATCATCACCTGCACCTGGTCGCCGATCTCATGTCCCGATAAATTCTCAATCCCGATCAATTCTCGATCCCGATCGATTCTCAATACCGACGTTAGCCTGTCTTCCCTTCGCCTGCCTCTGCTTGCTTGCTGCTGATCACGACGAATTTTCGCCTCACTCTGCCTGCTTGCTGCCGCTTCCGACAATTCTCCTTCCCGTTAAAATCTCCTTCCAGATCAGCTCCCAATCCCGCTCAATTCACAATCCCGGCGTTCGCCTGTCTCCCCTTCCGCCTCCGCCAGGTATCCCACCCACACCCACACACCATGTTCAATGCTTAACATGCACTCCCAATCGCACAGGGGTTAGGCCGCATTGAACTCAATCACGTCCACGTCCGAGTTCGGACCTCTCGACACTTCCCTTCCCACTTCTACCCACTTCTACACCCCCCCCACTCCAATCCCATATTCCCATCCTCTCGCCCCTATACCCCACGCCAGCGTCCACCCCCGGACCTACAAGGTACTCATAATTCTCGTAATGTTAATGTTTCCAGCCTTGCAACTTGCACAATGAGCAATTCCATGGGAAACGAATACAAATCCATCTCACGCACTTGCGACCATCGTGCTGTAAACCATGGAGGTACAAACGTTCGCATGGGCACTTCCGAGGCCGCCAGCAATGGGACGGAATCGGACGCAGAGGGACGCATGGCATTCAAGTGAGACGCAGCCAACCTACTGAAGCTGCGTCTGCGACGCAACGGACCCTTCGACGTTCCTTCGACGACGGAGGACGCAGTGTCCTGAACAATTCGCCTTGGTCCTACTGGCGTGCCACTGCGATGCTGCCACACTGCAAGTCTGCCACTGCCAGGCTGTCGACCGGCCCCCCCACCGGCCCCCCACTACATCCGCAATCATCATCACCTGCACCTGGTCGCCGATCTCAGTCCCGATAAATTCTCAATCCCGATCAATTCTCGATCCCGATCGATTCTCAATACCGACGTTAGCCTGTCTTCCTTCGCCTGCCTCTGCTTGCTTGCTGCTGATCACGACGAATTTTCGCCTCACTCCTGCCTGCTTGCTGCCGCTTCCGACAATTCTCCTTCCCGTTAAAATCTCCTTCCAGATCAGCTCCCAATCCCGCTCAATTCACAATCCCGGCGTTCGCCTGTCTCCCCTTCCGCCTCCGCCAGGTATCCCACCCACACCCACACACCATGTTCAATGCTTAACATGCACTCCCAATCGCACAGGGGTTAGGCCGCATTGAACTCAATCACGTCCACGTCCGAGTTCGGACCTCTCGACACTTCCCTTCCCACTTCTACCCACTTCTACACCCCCCCCACTCCAATCCCATATTCCCATCCTCTCGCCCCTATACCCCACGCCAGCGTCCACCCCCGACCTACAAGGTACTCATACTTCTCGTAATGTTAATGTTTCCAGCCTGCAACTTGCACAATGAGCAATTCCATGGGAAACGAATACAAATCCATCTCACGCACTTGCGACCATCGTGCTGTAAACCATGGAGGTACAAACGTTCGCATGGGCACTTCCGAGGGCCGCCAGCAATGGGACGGAATCGGACGCAGAGGGACGCATGGCATTCAAGTGAGACGCAGCCAACCTACTGAAGCTGCGTCTGCGACGCAACGGACCCTTCGACGTTCCTTCGACGACGGAGGACGCAGTGTCCTGAACAATCGCCTTGGTCCTACTGGCGTGCCACTGCGATGCTGCCACACTGCAAGTCTGCCACTGCCAGGCTGTCGACCGGCCCCCCCACCGGCCCCCCACCTACATCCGCAATCATCATCAACCTGCACCTGGTCGCCGATCTCAGTCCCGATAATTCTCAATCCCGATCAATTCTCGATCCCGATCGATTCTCAATACCGACGTTAGCCTGTCTTCCCTTCGCCTGCCTCTGCTTGCTTGCTGCTGATCACGACGAATTTTCGCCTCACTCTGCCTGCTTGCTGCCGCTTCCGACAATTCTCCTTCCCGTTAAAATCTCCTTCCAGATCAGCTCCCAATCCCGCTCAATTCACAATCCCGGCGTTCGCCTGTCTCCCCTTCCGCCTCCGCCAGGTATCCCACCCACACCCACACACCATGTTCAATGCTTAACATGCACTCCCAATCGCACAGGGGTTAGGCCGCATTGAACTCAATCACGTCCACGTCCGAGTTCGGACCTCTCGACACTTCCCTTCCCACTTCTACCCACTTCTACACCCCCCCACTCCAATCCCATATTCCCATCCTCTCGCCCCTATACCCCACGCCAGCGTCCACCCCCGGACCTACAAGGTACTCATAATTCTCGTAATGTTAATGTTTCCAGCCTTGCAACTTGCACAATGAGCAATTCCATGGGAAACGAATACAAATCCATCTCACGCACTTGCGACCATCGTGCTGTAAACCATGGAGGTACAAACGTTCGCATGGGCACTTCCGAGGCCGCCAGCAATGGGACGGAATCGGACGCAGAGGGACGCATGGCATTCAAGTGAGACGCAGCCAACCTACTGAAGCTGCGTCTGCGACGCAACGGACCCTTCGACGTTCCTTCGACGACGGAGGACGCAGTGTCCTGAACAATTCGCCTTGGTCCTACTGGCGTGCCACTGCGATGCTGCCACACTGCAAGTCTGCCACTGCCAGGCTGTCGACCGGCCCCCCCACCGGCCCCCCACTACATCCGCAATCATCATCACCTGCACCTGGTCCGCCGATCTCAGTCCCGATAAAATTCTCAATCCCGATCAATTCTCGATCCCGATCGATTCTCATACCGACGTTAGCCTGTCTTCCCTTCGCCTGCCTCTGCTTGCTGCTGCTGATCACGACGAATTTTCGCCTCACTCTGCCTGCTTGCTGCGCTTCCGACAATTCTCCTTCCCGTTAAAATCTCCTTCCAGATCAGCTCTCCCAATCCCGCTCAATTCACAATCCCGGCGTTCGCCTGTCTCCCCTTCCGCCTCCGCCAGGTATCCCACCCACACCACATCACCAGGTTGCCAATGCTTAATAACATGCACTCCCAATCGCCAGGGTTAGGCCGCAGTGACTCAATAGACGCCACGTCCCGAGTTCGGACCTCTCGACACGTCCCTTCCCACTCCTATCGCCCACTCTCACCCCCCCCCCCAATCCCAGATTCCCATCCCGCTCGCCCCTATAACCCACGCAGCGTCCACCCCCGAACCACAAGGTACCCATACGTCGCGTAATTTAATGTTGGTCCCACCTTGCAACTTGCACAATAACAAGTCCATGGGAAACGAAATACAAATCCAATCTCACGCACGTGCGACCATCTGCTGAAGTCCATGGAGGTACAAAACGTTCGCAATGGGCACTTCCGAGGACGCCAGCATTGGACGGAATCGGACGCAGAGGACGCATGGCATCAAGTAACGCAGCCAACCAACTGAAACTCGTCGCGACGCAACACGGACCCTTCGACGTCCTTCGACCCGACGGAGCCAAGTGTCCCCTGAACATTCGCCTTGGGGCCTAACTGGCGTGCCCACTGGATGCTGTCCACACGGCAATTCGCCCTGCCAGGCTGTCGACCGCCCCCCCACAACGGCCCCCACGACCATTCGCAATCAGTCATCACACTGCACCTGGTCGCCGATCTCTGGCCCGATAAAGTCTCAAATCCCGATCAATTCTCGACCCGATCGATTCTCAATAAACCGACCTTAGCCTGTCTTCCTTCGGCCTGCCTCTGCTTGATTGCTGCTGAGAACGCGAATTTTCGCCTCACACCGGCCTGCTTGCTGCGCGCCCGACCAATTCTCCTTCCGTTAAATCGCCCTTCCAGATCAGCTCCCAATCCCGCTCATTACAAGCCCGGGCGTGTCGCACTGTCTCCCCTTCCGCCTCCGCCAGGTATCCCCCACCCACACACCACACACAAGGTTCATGTTCATGCTTAACATGCCTATCCAATCCGCACAGGGTTAGTGCGCATTGAGACTCAATCACGTCCACG
>JACBWV010000839.1:1621793-1744856 GCA_013435795.1 Chlamydomonas sp. ICE-L
TCCGACTTCAGGACAACCAAAGATCCGCAGAGATTCGAGAGGAGGCAACGAGGATGGAAGGTCTGAGTTCAACTCAGTAGTTACCGCCCCTGCGCGTTTTACCGTCACCCCGGTGAGATCCTGAACCCATAGCCTATCCTACAGCGGACACTGGTCCCTGCACTGGCAGGTCCCTATCGTGATCAGTCCGATTCCGGCCACCCCACCGAGCAGAAGCCAGCTTGCACGGCAACGAGGCCGTTCTGGCGTTCAATCCGTAGTTACCGATCTGCGCTGTGTCCCCTGTCCCCGTTGCGCTCCTGAACCCCTCGCAACTTCCTCCCGTCGGAACAAGGAAAATGGTCCCCCTGAACTTGTCAGGTTCCTATATGTGATCAGTCCGCGATTCAGGAAAACAAAGATCAGAAGCAGATTAGAAGGACGATGGAAAGTCTGAGTTCAAAATCAATGTAGTACATCTGCGCTGTTTTTTTTAAACCCGTAACCAGTGGAGATCCTGAACCCATATAAACTATCCTACAGTAGGAAAATGGTCCCTGAAACTTGTCAGGGTGCTATATGTGACCTTTAGTCCGATTTTCTTTCGGAAAACCCAAGATCCGAAGCAGATTCGAAGGAAAGCGGGAAGTTTTGAGGTTTTAACTCAGGAAGTAACGATCTGTGTGTTTAACCGTAACCGCTTTGAGATCTTGACCCATAAATTCCTACAGTAGGAAATGGTCCTGAACTTGTAGGAGCCTATAGGTGTTTTATCAGTCCGATTCAGGAAAACGCAAAGATCAGAAGCAGATTCGAAGTGTTAACGAGAAGTCCTCTTTGAGTTCAAATCAGTAAGTTAACCCATACTGCGCTGTTTTTTTTGGGTTTTTGTTTTAAACCGTAACCAGTTGGTTTGAACCCCTAAACTATACTAAAGTACCGAAATGCAGTCCCTGAACTGTCAGGTGCCTATATGTGATCAGTTTCCGATTCAGGAAAACCCAAAGATCAAAGCAGATTCGAAGGAAAGGAACGAGGAAGTTCTGGTTTTTAAATCAGTAGTACCGATCTGCGCTGTTCGAACGGCGCGGATCTGTAACAGTTCTAAAGCTCAGAACTTCCCTGTCCCTTCGAATCTGGTTTGACATTTGTTTAACCTGAATCTAATTTATCAGATATAGGTACCTGAGAGTTTAGAAACCTATAGGTGTAGGATAGCTACTGGCGTTGGCAGGGTCCCAATTTGCGAGCTGTTCCGAAAGGCGCGGATCGAAACTAGTTTCTAAGCTCAGAGAACTTCCCCGTTCTTCGATTTGGTATGATATTTTGTTTTCAGAATCGATATATCATATATAGGTACATAAGAAGTTTAGAAAACCATATTAGGTGTAGGGAGCTTAGCTGGCGTGCAGGGTCACAATTGGTCGCCCGTTCGAACTCGAAATGGCCCGGATATGTAACAGTCTATAAGCTCAGAAACTTCCGCGTCTCTCCTCGAATATGGTTATGATCTTTTGTTTTCCTGAATCGTAAATAATCATATCTGGACAGGAGAAGTTTAGAACCATTATATAGTGTGAGGATAGCCTCCTACTGGGGCAGGGGTCCAACGGTCGCTGTTCGAAAGGCGCGGATGTGTAACCAGTTCTTACGCTCAGATTCCTCGTCCTTTGAATGGTTATGATCTTTTGTGTCCAGAATCGGAATAATCATATTGGGTACATGAGAAGTGTCGGGATCATTATCCCCCATTTGTTCATCAGGTTTTATTAGCATGACCCCCATCAGGGTTGTCTAGGTCCGCGACGCAGATCCCGCCGCACCGCAGGCGCAGGCCCGGAATCCGATTTCAAATAGGCGGACCGCTCTACGCCCATGCGCCGTGCGGTTACGTCGGTTACTGCATGCTGTACAGTTCAAACTGGGTCAGCGCAATGGGGTAGCGTTCAACCTTCGCGGTGTGCAAGCTTTCACTGTTCCTGCGCGTCAATTGGTTCTCGACTCCGCGCTTATTCATGCAGAATAAGCGCACCCATGCTGCCTGCTTTCCTTGAATTAACTTGGATGATCTATTCATAGTTCAGCCATTCCCGAATTGTCTTTTTCATAGATCCGTCAATACCTACATGCGCGAGCACTTTGCTTCCGCGGCACTTTGTTTGGGGAATGGTTGGCTTCAATCAAGCTGTAGCGACCTTCTTCTCGCCACGCCGGCGCGGGGTTAAGGTACGCATTTTCGTTCGTCAAGTGGTTTGCATTTACTTGACCAGAGTTGTGTGCAGGCATTAAGGCAGCTGCAGCAAAATGAGCTTAATCATGGAGCCGCACGAGTTCAAGGACTAGAGCCGTGTGAAACAGGTGCGCGTCAGATAGCGAAATGCTGCCTGCTTACCTTGAATTCACTTGACGAGGCTTGCTTTCATAGATTCAGCCATTCCCGAATACTTCTGAGATCGTCAATTACTACACGCGCGAGCATTGCGCGGTATTTGCTTTGGGAATGTTGTGCTTCAACCAAGACCTGTGTAGCGACCTGCTTCTCCCCGCCCCCAGCGGTGCGGTTAAGGTACGCGTTTGCGCTCGTCAAGTGGTTGCCTTTACTGACACGATTTGTCTCGACTTTGACTGACTTGTTTTTTCGAGTTGTGCCGCAGGCATTAAGCAGCTCAGCAAGTCGACCTATCGTCCAGTCATCATGGAGCCGCAAAGAGGTCCAATGCTCGAGGTGCAAAACAGATCGTGCGCATTCAGATAAGCGAATTTGTTTTGAAAACCATGGTGCTATTGAAAGTCGGAAGAATGCGCATTTGATTGCCAATGTATCTCAAACGAACCTCCCAACGAACATTTGTCTGAGGATTCACTCTTGCGAAATGGTCTCGCGTCAACCGATGGCTGCTGATGACTTGAGGCTGAAGACGATGTCGTTGAATGAACAAGAAGCACAGCATGCGGGAGTTTCGTCAATTCGTACTGAGGAACTAATCGTGGCCAACTGCACTTCCGTAGTAGCATATATATCTAGCTCTTAATCATAATCACGAGCATGTTTAACTATCTAAGGATTTCATTCATTTATGCGTGCTTTCAATTTCTGTAAACAAAGATCGAAGGAGTCCTGCTGTTCTAAATATGCGCCCCTCAGTCTTCAGTGCTTTTCATTGCTTTACGGAAAAAAAACAGATCTATTTGGAACTTCCATTTGCGTCATGTTTGAAAACAACACCTTGTTTCACAAACCTTTTTCAAGGGGAAGTTGATGACGGCTTGATTAAGGATCTATTTGAACATGGTTTGAGTCATGTTTGATTTATCACAACCAACTTTGTTTCAACGGATCTCAATCGGTAGGTAGGTTTAATGGCCATGATTCAAAACAGGAAACAAAGATCGATGAATCAAGGTTATCTCGATTGAATCTATGAATGAATCAAACGAACAATTCAAACAGGGACTTTTTGTCATACGACACTAAAGAAGAGACTAAATACCGAGTTTCTAGGACATTGCGATGTCCAAAGTGATTATAAGTGCTGCCGTTTCTGCCCAGAGGCTAAAGGTATCACCTTCTTACAAGATCCTTGATTCACAATTGCAAGAAAGTAGACTTTTTTAGTTTGTATCTGAGTTCACAGACCCGGAGGTTACAGGCGCTGTCTCTGCAATATTCCAGTTCCCTCAGTTCACAGGAGGCCGATTCTATATTCGATTATGTAGGAATACGACCCACTCTTTGTCTCCTGGACAGTCCAGAGTTTAACGCTATTGAGAATGTCTTTAGTTTGCTCTCAGCGAAAATCTCCGCTGCAGGTGCCCAATAATGCCAGGACTTGGTAGCAGATCTATTGCTATAGTACGCTTTGCCCCGGATTCTTGATGCGCACGCTGTTCGCCCTCCGGTGCCTTTTCCGGGGTACATTTGCCCTTGTAACTTTCAGGGTCTTTCGTGCTTGCCTTTGTTTTGGGTCAATCCCCGAGGCCAGTCTCTGATTGCAGATCGGGTTACAATATCTTTGAATTGGTCAAATTTCAGAATACCCAAAATAGGGTTTTTGTCACCATCTCAAGTCCATAGCGTATGATTGAGGATTGGACACCGGACATTCGATGTGGCGAGCCACGCCCACGTTCTCCTCCGGTTTCCGGTACCTTCGCGGGACCCTCAGAGTTCAAGCCCCGTCGCTACGTTGGGTATACGAGTCCCAATTTGCCAACTTGAGAGGGGGATTCAGGTGCCGTCTTTCGGGAGATTGGCCGATGTCGTCTTCCAGTACGTGTGGACAGGTGGCGTCAACAGCCTTTGATTGCTGATCACTGAGGACGTGCCCCCGACCCACCCATATTTGCCGTTGTTGCAGCGCAAGACAGGAGCGATAGCAGACGGTCTCTCGCTTAGGTCGCCAAGATATTATTCGAGGAACGTCTTGTAGGCGCATACCCACGGTCCGCTGGATTCTCGTACTTGCATCGATTCTGTGCCCTGACGCCCCGAAGCGCCCCTTTGTGCGTGCGCTGTTTGCACCCTTGATCGTTGACGGCAAATATGGTGCGTTCTTCGATTCACTGTATCTTTCCACTTTTCGCCCCATGATTGTCCGTCTTGATGATGTATAGAGTGGGTAATACCCAAGTCTCCAAATTTCCAACGGTTTGCCATACAATTGCCAATGCCATCTCTAGGAATGTTGGTTTAGCATAAGAAGCATCATTTTTATCAAGAAACTTACAGGGCCCAAGGCCCCTTTGCTATGCAAACATCAAGGAGTGCCTGCTGATAGCACGGATTTGCACCACCACCCTACTTGAGTATTGCCGTGAACTGCCGTTTATCCGCCCGCCCTTGTCAGCAGTGAAGACGAGTTCAAATTTAGTTTCTTTTGACCATCATGTACGATTATGACAACCAATTGTCTTACACATGTGTAGGTGTACAAAGTGCCCAGTATTCAAGCCAACATATAATGGGCCGTTCTGCTTCGACCTAGGATTTTTTTATTTGACTGAAATCTTACGATAAATATTGTAGATCGTTTGCAAGTATTGATTTTGCTTTTTTTTGGTGGCTTTTACGGAAAATCTTAGCAATTTATTTTGTCAGATTGTTTTGTGTATTCCGGAGAAAGAGATCTATTCCCTTCAATTCAATGGTAACATTGATTTTGACTCGTTGGAGACGAAGAGAAGTATGGAATACAAAATGCACTTGTTAGAGGACATTCAGAGGAACGGTGCATATGAATGATGAAAGCTGTTACAAAAAGCCCGTCTTGAAACGCATTGCTCTAATTATTTATCTCACCAACTCAACCAATCCTAACAGTTCAAAATTACCAACTTTAGACTACGACTCGAAATCTGCTACTATGTGTTCCTCATAATTTATAACTCACACTCAGAACTAATGTACTTTACAAGTCAGAAACTAATAACTCCTAACTCAGGACTTATTATTCATAATTTCATACCTATAAGCTCATGTATGCACCATTAAAAACAATTAAATCATGAAATCTGCACCCTGATCCTAGAATCCTGAAATCCAGCTCACAAATGTGTGTTGGCTGGTGCAAAAACAATACATCTGTGAAAACTTGTGCCCAATCTTTTTGCGAATGTTCATCTCTTGCTGCCCAACAGTCATTGGTGCCCTATCATTCCTTTCTGCACTTAGTGCTGACAGATCATGTGTCCTGAACGGATCGTCTGGCTCGGGAATCAAGTTGGGCACCGCAACCCACCGGGCTCATCTACGTCTTGGTCCCCCCCCCCCTCATCAGCCTTTTACTGTTTCCGGCACTGTGCATGCTTTCCAGAACTTCTCGCATTGGCAGGCCTCTTCGAAATCGTCCCTCGGGGTCAGATCTGCGGCTTTCTTGGACAACCAAGGAACGCTTTCATGTCGTATACTTGTCCTGTTGGTGAGTATGAAATGAAATGTGTTTGAGGAACAGTGTACGTCCTTTCGCTCCCGGACATACACATAGAGCAATATTGACTAAAACCGGAGTACTCCGTGATCTCGGCAAGGGTTTACAGGAAACATGGAAGTGTACACCTGCGACCATCCTGATGCGTGAGTGTGTCACTTTCAAGAAAGAAAATGGGCCCTTACCCCAAGGCAAGACGTCCCTTCTGTGATCTCTTTTTGTCAGGGGACGCTCGCTGTCCTTCCCCCCTGACACAACGTTGTACATAAGTGTTCTGGGTCCTGGCTTTACTAGCACCGGTCAAAGAGTTAATCGCGTTTACAACGCATTCAGATAACGAAAGGCCCAACGGAGAGTCGGGAGATACTTTGATCTATACGGATATTTACAAATTAAATGCTACCGTGCGTGTATGTATTGTCTGCACAATGCTCCCGATTATGCTCGGGAGGAATATGGGTGTTCCATGTCCTCATTGATTTACATGTACAGTCTTCAATATAAATTAATGATACCAAAGGAAGTTGTACCTAGGACCTAGGATGTATTATCCAAGGGATGCTCCCGAGTATAGTCGGGAGGAATATGGGTGTCCTAAATGATTCACTAATATACAATACATGTTTGCACACCAACAATTGCAGGGGTCTATTACAAGGAGTATGACGAGTCAGGATCTTGGAGAGGACAGTGGGACAATGACGCTGAACCTATTTACGTCCTCCAAGGCTTCCCACTGGTGGACACCTGAACAGTATTTAAGGAAGCCCCCAAGATCAAGATTGAAGAGCTCGAGAATATCGAGGCAAACTGGGCGGCTGTCTGGAAGACTATTCATAACGAGAAGCCCGGAGGTGACGTCCTTGCAGGCCACATGGCCGATGGTCCTGTACAAACCGCCGGTGACGACCGTGCAGGACCCGTAGCTGATGTCCGTGTACGACACGCAGCGGAGGACCTTCTAGAACCAGCAGCCGATGACCAGCAGCCGATGGATGAACCAGCAGCCGATGGCCCATCCATGCCCAGTCCCTTCAAACATATTGCGAGAAGCTTCGTGAAACTTGGGAAGCCAGCAATAAGTGGTGGACTGATTTCTTCAACGTTGAGAAGAGTTATTGGAGCACTCAACCAGATGAGCTGTGACTGGGGAGTACCCGAAAGCCCACATTTTGTCGACTTCCATCGGAGGTTGTCAGCAACCAGTCGTGTTCTGACCAGTCTGAGAAATCAGTGGCCAAGCGCTTGATAGCAGCATTGGATGACTTGTCCATGGATGTGTCGACATTTTACCTGCAAGTAACGAGATTGCCACGACTATGAAGGTCGCACACACTTGGAGACTAATATGGAAAGGCCAGAGGAGAAGGATGTGTTGTACTTATATTCTTCACAAGGGACGAAGCCGGATAGAAGAATAGCCTACGAGCCCACTACTGATTTGGTTGTTGGTCATGTCGCTGTGGTCAAGGTACAAATGGATGACTCTAGCGGATTGAGAGGATGGGACGTGGTGGAGGTCAAATCACTACCAGTGAATGGAGAAGTGGAATGTGTGTATTTAAAGCCCTTGTACTCTGGGGCTCAGAAGTTGGTGTACACTGAAACACAATACCCAACTTGGCCAGAAGATTGGATGGACCACAAGCTTGTGCCTATTACCCGTGGGGGTTAGGAGAAAAGCAACATGGACGGGCGATATTCCCATTGACGCATTTCAATTTAGCTGCGAACCCACAAGGGTATGAAGATCCAGAGAAAGTACCACACAAGCATGCTCCTAGCTTGTCAATCCATTGAGAAGGACACCAGGGCAGAGGCTGTGCAATCGGATGAGACAATGCAGACATTGCTGAGGAGGAGGAGATGGAGGAGGAGGAAGATGGGGATGGGGACATGGAGGAGGAGAAGGAGGAGGAAGAGGAGGACGAGGAGGGGGGGGAGGAGGAGGATGTAAGATGTTTGACACATAGCCGTTTTTTACTAATGAATTATACTTACGATTTTTATTGTAAGATGTAAAAGCTGAATTCTGCCTGCCGACTTATAACCGTCCGCTTTCCCTTTTATTTCTTACAATTATAATTGTAAGACACGAATTGATGTTAACACCTTTTGTTACAAAAAATGGCATTTCAAACGTTTGTAACATTCGCAATCTGTACGTTTTCTCCGTCTTTCAAGCTCATTTAAAGCATATTTTTGTCAAAATTGACTACAATCTTACGATTTTTATCGTAAGATTGCATTGTGGAAAGCATCAAAGACCCCAAAAAGTGATCGTAAGATTGGAAATCCGTTGGGAAGCAGGAACGCCCATTATATGGCAAATACGGCACCTACCCTACGAAGGTGAGTTTCTCATGGTGTGGGAGTGGATCATCTGAAGTAGCTGATGGAATGAATGTCTGGCCAATGTTGCTCACCCTTCCACGTATAGGTTGACAATATGATTCGATGGCTGCGGGATATGTGTACAAGATCACGGTCCACCTTCATCGGGTTGATGATTGGTGGAGTGTTGTCTACCATCGCGGCTTTGTTGGCTATTGCGGCCTTTGTATCCCCTGAATTATCCGATGTGACAAACGTTGGCGGTCGCCCTCGCCACCACCATGGTCTCCGTCACCCAGGTGGCTTTGTCCTACAGAGAGTTTTGTCAGTCGCAACCCTGCACCCTCGGGATCCACTGATGTGCAGGATGACTGTAGTTTTCCGGTACGTGATGTTTTACCAACAGATTTTTCGGATGAGTTCGTTATGTGGAAGGGGAAACGAGTATCTATCACTGCATACTTTCTTGGGGGCGTCCGTTGGCATCCTGTGGTTTTGGAGAAACGATATGATAGTTTGCATTGCCCTCAGGTTCCGGACGGATGCCCTGTTTGCTACAAAACTGAGCTCCCTTGGCCAACCGTTGCTACTTCAAGCGCGCCATGAAAATGGTGCATTGCTTTGGATTGATGGACACCTCTTCCGTGTCCTCCCACCCCGTCCTCACCCGTACCGTCCTGTCTCGTCCCACCCTCCCTCTCCCATGTCCTCCCGTGTAACGAGCGCACTGCTTGAAAACATATTGTGTGTTTCAAGGGTATCCCTCACTGGATGTCTTGGTGTGAGATTTACATCCAAGCGTGTAAATCTGATTTAAATAGTTTGCAATAAAGGATTCTTTTTTACGTTGAGCAAGGAATAATGCAAGCTCAATCATCTCTGCAACATTTGTTTCTCTGTAGATTCCCAGGTCTGTAAAGGCTGACCAATAACAGACAATTTAGCACTACCTTCTTGTGCCCGTGGAATGCTGCGTGACACAATGCCCCACAGCCTCCAACAGTGGTGAACGGCTCAGCACCAGCATGTAGCAATGAATCGGACTAAACTTAGTTTCCCCAGTATACTTTGTGCACATAGTTCATATTGAAGTTTAGACATTTGTGCTACCTACGTATTACACGACTTTCTTATGCCATTGGATCTGCAAATACCATTGCGTAGTCCAAAGCCCGGGGATGATATTATTTGGTCTGATTTTATTTTTTTTGCTGGCTGCTGCAGGAGTGCTTGCTTCGAATGCACATGGCGTCTAATGACACACTCGAGGTTGGCTTACCTCTCGGATCGATGAGAGTGCTGTCAAGGAAGCCGACCACAGCTTGTGAAGACGAGCAGTTCCTCCTCTAGGGAACCGTTAGACTCGCAACTTCAAAGCTGGGAAAGCTACCTAGGCACTCTGTACGGTCCTTGAGGGTTCGATGATGATTGATGCATTGGATGCGATTCATTATTTTCTTAGTTACAGTATTTCTCAATAAAGTGGGACAAAGCAAATTATAGTGAAAAGCCACATGGTCAATGTAACATTCCTCTGCGCTTCGCACGATATATAATGGGCGTTCCTACTTCCCGGCGGATTTTGCTGTCTACATGTGCATGTGGCTGAGCGCTTACATCAGATGTTGATTTGTTTGTCAATAATGTGCATTCTCACACCGTACTCTACTTTTGCACGTCTTTTTGCAAACCGGACAAACACAACTCTCTTTCCCGATACTGGATTTTTCTTCCCCGTTGATAAGACCACTTCTCCACCATCTCTTTCTTGAGACGTGCCTTCTGCACCTTCTGGATACGAAAGCTATCCTCTCTCTCTTTCTTGAGACGTGCCTTCTCCTCCTTCTCTATACAAAACTTATCCTCTCTCTCTTTCTTGAGACGGGCCTTCTCCTCCTTATCGATACGAAACTTCTCCGCGGAAGCGATGTAGGTAGCATGGGTCGCGTTGAGAATCTTGAACTCGGTATCGAATATCACGGTCGCACCGTGAATCGCATGTGGCCACTCACAGATCTTATCCCACATCACAGAAACGGCATCCACACGCGCAGACAGTCCACTCTCTGCATCTTCGAGTGTGGATCGCAGGGATGCCAGGGACCTCTGCGTCGCGAGTGCGCTTGAGGATCTGGTAGAATACCGTCTCGATATTAGTGAGGACTTGGACAGGAATTAGAGGCTGGCGAGCACGCCACGCTTTCCTGGTGTCGGAAACGATACACTCTGCCTTCAGATGAGAGACAGATGATCGCAGGCTTTCAGGTATGTCAAGGACATCGTCAAGATCGTGTGTATCAGCCCACTGCTTCATGGCTTCCGACTTGGCAGACGAACTCAGCTCATGAGGATCGATGTGGTGGTAATTGTCGTACTCGTACTCATACTCGTCGATGTCGCTGTCATACTCCTCATCACGCTCGCGTCTGGCATCTTCCCAAAGATCGTCTAGAACTGAAGATTACTCAGTGTGGTTGTGAAAGAACTTCATCTCAAGCATCGATACAGCGATTGTCCTCTGGATCTCCGTCGTCGTTGTCAACAAAACCTGTGCACAAACGAGAGTCACTGCGAAGGTCACACCCGCGATCCTCGAGAGCCCTCTCCAAAATGTGAAGACGAGTATTTGTAGCAATGATGTCTGCAGCGACTTTCACAGCACCCCCCCTCTTCCAGAATTCACGTACAAATCTCTGGCCCTGCATGCGGATTCCGAAACGGAGAATATCCTGGAATCCAACGTCATGTCACCAAGCTTCTTGGAAAGCAACGTCTCCCGAGAGGTACGTCGCTCATCCGCAGAGATGGCGGGGACTCGAATACGTGTATGGGATGAGTCATGCTTCTCAAGCGCAACCCTAGCCACGTCGCGGATAAGATATAAACGCATCGGTGCTGCTGACCGATACATCGGATTTCGTTTGAGTTCGCAACTCAGCGTCTTGAGATCCCTCTCGGTCAAGCGATACTCTAACTTGGCCTTTGACACACACATGAGTGCGCAGCGCATAGCCCTCATTTCTGAACGGAATTTGGCAGACAGGATGCACCCTCTAGGGGGGCGAGCGACAACTTCCGCCTCCATCAGCCTCCTCCACAATGCGGCTTTGACACCAGAAACCATCAGTCCACGATCTCGACACGCCTTCTTTAGAACATCCGCTTTGCTTGCCTCTGAAAGACCCTCGTGAATACGCATCCTCTCGAACTCTTCATCTTTCACAAGGTTTCCATCAGGCTCCAACTTCTCTTGCACCGCAATACCAAGCTCGGTGAACCCTACGTTTCCCACCAACATGAGGTTTGCGGCGTCCTCTGAGACGTCGCATAATCGATGGTATTTATCATCACTTTTTGATAAATGCAACGCGATGATGTGGAGTGGGCCTGCAGGGAGAAGTTCCATGATTTGTTACAACATGGAATCAAAAGTACTACGTGAAAAATAAAGTGGGAAACCCTTTATAATCATCGAACTTTCAACGTTGGGACGATTGAAAAAGCAACCTTCCCATGCGGTGTTATAAGAAAAATGAAATTCAGGCTAATATTTATCCGGATTATAAATGTTGACACTACTAGAAGCGATTGAAAAAGGCGATGTCGAGGGCGTTCGACGCATGCTAATTCAAGGCATAAACTTCAATGAAAATGATTACACTGCTTTGGTGTACTCTGCCCAATTGAACAAACCGGAGATTGTTAAACTATTGTTGATTGCAGGTAGTGACCCTAACGCCAGGTATGGATCCGCCTTGATATCAGCATCAAAACAAAACAATTTGACGATAGTACGCCAACTCATACTTGCAGGGGCTAATGTTAACATCCTGGATGGATGCCCTCGTCGTGTTGCAGCAGATCAAGGCCACACAGACATGGAACGCATCCTAGTTCAAGTATCAACCATCACTAACACACTCTTTCTGTAACTACAGTTGTTCTCAAATAAAGGACACCCCATTTATAATCGAAGTTGCATGTCGTTGCTCAAGAGCAACGTTGGGCAATATCCCCAATATCGGGCATGTTGCTAGAGCGGAACATCGAGTTTGTCAAGATACTTTGCATCTAATGCGGGTGTCACGTCGTCGTAGTCTTCCAGGTTATCGTTGATAGAGTCAGACCATCCACTCAGCTTAATACGGCGTACACTATACCTGCTATCATCGATATGGCCTGGAAACAGATGCACGCGCTTGCTGCGTCGGCCCCCGTGAACGGTCGGTTGTGCCACTCTGGGTTCAGTGTGAAGAGAAGGTCTATGGACCCGCACACGACGAGCACGAGGATGATCAAGTTTCTCTGTGTGGGCGAACACCACCATGAGCGAGGTCTCCCAACGATCACAACCAATGCGATAAGGAACGCGACAACCGCTAAAGCGTCCTTCATGTACCCCGTAATGGGCCATTAGATGCGAGGTTGTTGTTATTATCACTCCTTGTCATTGTTATCAATTAAAGTGGGAAATAAAGTGGGTTCGAACCGAAATGCTCAACATCCGGCTACAGTCGACGACGGATTAATGAGAGAATATCGAGACTCATTTAATTAACATCCCAGTTACGTTCGCTTCGCTGTGTGTAGTCGTAATCGTATTCTCCTTCAGTTCTCAAAGCCGCCCATGATCGTTTACATGATATGATTTAATTGTGTAAATGAAAAGCGTATACATCGTGCATGATAGACCGGATTTGCTTCATGAGCATTTTCCAATTGTTGTTGCAATGGTTGATGTAGAGAACTTGAACAGGGGCACTGCATCGGTGATTGATGATGGACAATTATCAGAGATCCGAGCCGCTGAGAATATGTTAATGCCATTTGCCATCCCTGATTGTACCCACATGGCACCTTCTCCCACTGATCGCACCATCAACGTAGGGCACCTGCCTGAACAATTGGTGACAAGAAACGGAACAATTTACAATATGTCATGGGACAATACAGTATCTCCGAAATGCACATTACAACTCATTGGGCGTTTGACCGACGTATGGGGATATGAGTGTAATGGAAAGTACATGAGCGGAATCACATGGACTGTTGATCGGATCTACGTGGAATCCGATCCTACCAAGAGCTTCCCGCACGAATAACCAAGCCGGATTTTACCGTGCAACTAAAAGGCAACCCAACATCAGGTGTGATCGTGGTGCGCCCGGTGAAACTCTTTATTGTCGTAGTGTCGCCAACACGCAAGTCCTCGTCCACCATGTCACACCACGAAGGGGGCCATCATCCTCGATTATTGCTTCGGTCCTCAATGTTTTTCCATTTAAACTGATGGTTTCCATCTGCAAGAACAAAAACACCCTCATTCAGCTCCCGATTCGCAGCAAGCTCAATACGTACAATAAATCATGGTGATGCACGATATGGCAACTTATTCACGTACTACTTGAACATTGTAGGATGGGGATGCGATGGATTTACAAACATCATGTTTCAGGTACACTGCCGTGGTACGGAGAAGCTTACTGCTACAGTCGGCGGAACAGTAAAATGAAACATCCCAATAAACGGCGTCGACAGAAGTTATAGTGTACGAGTGGATGGTCCTACAAAATGGCCCGTCCAGCAAAGAAACCTCCTTTCATGACGCATTGCACATCAACAAAGACCCCGTGTTCTTCTGGGCCACAGTACCGGGGAAGAGGCGATCGCTTAAGTGCGGCTGGTCCTTCAATGGACACTCTCGAAAGTACCGACAAAAGAACGATACGGAGTCTGCAGTATGGAGAGCCGTGATCTAAAAAAGAACCACGATATTCTCGTTAACATCCTGCAATTTGTTGATTCAAAATCGTATTGGTGTTCCACTGCCCCGTGGGTTGCTACACCATTAGGTTACACCGTGCTGTCTTACCGTTTTGATATTTTCAACACTAATTGTTGCGAATAGTCAATCATAGGGCCTCTGCATTTGCAGACAGAACATCTCGAAATACCTAGCTCATCTAGATACTTCGGTAAAGAAAGGCTTTTGCAGAATGATATTGTTCCGCCTCCGCATTGTCTTGAGATATCCATGTTGTACAGTTGCATTTCCATGTTGTACAGTTGTTCTCAAATAAAGTGGGACACACCTTATAATCATCCAGACTGCAGATCGTTGCGTTTGGGCAACGTTGGGGGGTGCGGCAGGTTGAAGAGGTTCTCGAAGATATTCCGAGTCGCCTCTGTGGTAAACCGTTCAACCGTCTGTGTCCCCATATCAGTATCAGGTGTTGGTGGGTTTTTCGAGGAACCTCTCGGCGCGTCTCGGCGAAACGCGAGAGGTCTCTCTCTCTCCCAAAAACTTGGTGGAGTGTAAGCATTAGGATATTCCTGGAAGCGTTCACTGAACTCATCGACGTCCTCCATGATAACGTTTTCGCGGCTAGGAAGCTCGAAACGAATAGCTTGTAGAGGGCCACAAGTCCGCCTAGAGATTGGTGTCGCCCCCAGACCTTTCCAATCACCAAACCCGACGAGTACCTTCACCTTCGTGCTCTTCTCCCTCGGAGCTACGAAGTCAGCAATCTCAACAATGAGTTTATGTTAAACATGCAAGAAACTTTCTTGCAGTACCTGCGAAAGCGGAGGTTTCGGTACCCCCTCGAAGCACGATGGGCAAGAAGAATTGGGGCGGCACCCATGTAGAATCTGGCGTACGCCCCAATCTGTTGAGACATCGGAGAGTCTCTATCCGGAATGACATCCGGAAGATATCAGCCGTTTCGAGGTTCCAAACGTCAGTTTGACGCTGAGTTGTATGTACGATTTATGTACTACGTGCATCATTTCTAAGGACGAGTACGATAGACTAAAGGCAGAGGGACATTCTGGTCTGTCCCGTGCGGCTTTCGTTGGTATCTTGGTGTAGTGCAGAAACTTGACGTTTACATGATGTAAAAAATTGAATGAAAATCGGTAGTATCCAAATGACAACTCTACAACAACAATGTCTGACTATTCATTATTATTAAATCTCGAAAACCCAGACAGTTTGTCAATCCGACACAGTTTTGGAAGCCTAGGCCCAGACACTATTAGAAACCTACGCGGTTCTGGAAGCCACTCCAACTTCGAAGAAGCCACCAATTAGAAGAAGCTCAAAGCGCAAGAAGATCAAGATCAAGGTCCCCTGTTCAGTACCACCAACCGGACATGTATGTTCCTGATCCTGATTCTCACGATGCTCAAGCTGCTCTGGTTCATCATGTTCCTGATGCTGATGCTGATCCTACTGCTGATGATCCTTGGCAAGTGAACCATTTACTAAGTATACTGTATGCTGATAGAGCTGCGCAAGCTGCTCAAGATTCTCAAGCTGCTCAAGCTGCTCAAGCTGCTCAAGCTGCTCAAGTTGCTCAAGCTGCGCAAGCTGCTCAAGCTGCGCAAGCTGCTCAAGATTCTCAAGCTGCTCAAGCTACTCAAGCTGCTCAAGCTGCTCAAGCTGCTCAAGCAGCGCAATCTGCGCAAGCTGCGCACGATGCTGCTCCTACTGCTGCTTATGAGGAATTTGATTTCTCGAAGATCTTTGATGATGATGCTGCTCACGATGCAGCTCCTACTGCTGCTTATGAGGAATTTGATTTCTCGAAGATCTTGATGATGATGCTGCTCCGGCTGCTGATCCTCTGGTTCCTCTTGTTCGTGATGCTGCTCCGGCTGCTGATCCTCTGGTTCCTCCTGCTTCTCCTGCTCCTTATGGAATGTGGATCAAGTCGATTGTGGTGTACATTACCATGTACGTCACCCTAAACAGTATGGAGGATGCAAAGGCGGATGCATGGTTTATCCCGGCCACTCTCTACAAGATACTTGGCGGACATGACCAAAACAACAATGCATTCTCACGGAAATGCCGAATCAACATTGGGATGGAATCTGGTACGAGTAAATCTTTTAGATTCAACTCTGAAATTGCGGACACATTCTTATCTAAGCTCAAATCTGAATTCTCGATTGTAATTCACCCGCTTGAGAAGGGTTCGACAAACTTCTGTCTGTTGGTTCAAAGTATCAAGAAGAATCAGGACATTGCCGTTAAACAATTGTCAGAAAAAACTCTCGAAGGCATTGAGCAACCGAAGACCCCCTCTGATATCTCTGAATTCCTTGTTAAAAGAGGAAAATGTTAGATTCAACGTACATTGTAGTAGATTACCGTTTTTTTTTCCACACCATTTACAAATGGCCCAATTCAGAATCGACTGGTTCACGGATCACCAATTTGTTTCTGTACACTTCAGACTTCATACTTAATTTGACAGAAATTTTTGTAGATAAATGCAGCAACAACGGCAACAAATACAACAACGGTCGCCCCATTAAAGTACATGTTGGTGCGGGCGCGGCCCGCCTGTTGGGCCGGTAAATGAAACATCAAAAAAATGGTATAATGCGGTGACAATCATATATTGTATGAGTGGATGGTCCTATAAAAATGACCCGTCCAGCAAACCTCCTTACATGACGCATTGCACATCAACAAAAACCCCGTGTTCTTTTGGGCCACTGTACTGGGGAAGAGGCGATCGCTTAAGTGCGGCTGGTCCTTCAATGGACACTCTCGAAAGTACCGACAAAAGAACGATACGGAGTCTGCAGGATGGAGAGCCGTGATCTAAAAAAGAACCACGATATTCCTTGTTAACATCCTGCAATTTGTTGATTCACAATCGTATTGGTGTTCCACTGCCCCGTTGGTTGCTACACCATTAGGTTACACCGCAAGGTGTGCCGTACACGAGGCGGTTTCATTTTAGTATTCCGTCGACTGTATCTGGCAAGCAAAACGGAAGCCATCTTGGCATGTTGTAACGGCGTTCCTATTTGCTTCATGTCACACTACATTCTTGGACTACGAAGAGTTTGAGCGACTGTGCACGCTTATCGAGGAGTGCAGAAGACGTCCCGGAGAGCGGGCGGTTGTTCGTAAACATCTGTTGGTGCAACCCGTCCTCGTGTCTGGAGCTTCCATATAGCATTCTGGAAAATTTGATCGACAAGGCGTTGCAACTGCTCGACATTGATTCGTACGAATTTTACACGGAAAAACTCAAACAACCCAACGCCACTGAGCTATAAATAAAATTCATCAGTGGATGTGAGAAGCGCTGCCTCCACCCCCAATGCTCTGAGTTCGTGCTGCATGAGGGTGAACGTGTAAGGTGTTTCAACAGTTGCCTCCTCGTCGGGTCCTTCTGGGTCTTCGCGTGCTGCGGCCCACCATTCCGCCGGCGTTCCTGACGTGGCATTGACCTTAGTTGAGTGGTGATCGCTGCGCTGCATGAACGCTTCGCGTGTGAACGATGCGAGTCCGTGTGCGACGAGTGCGTTCTGCTCCATCTCTCCGATGCGCAGCCCTCCGCTCTGTCCCTTGGACTTCGTTGGCTGACGTGTTGTGGCGTCGACTGCTCCTCGTGCACGCGACTGGTACTTGTCCTCTACCATGTGTTTCAAGCGACCGTAGTAATTCACGCCTACAAAGATGCGTGTTTTCGCCTCTTCTCCCGATCGTCCGTTGTGCATGAGCATGTTCCCGTGTCCGTTTTCACGCAGACCCAGTTGGGTCAGCGCGGCTCCGATGTCTTCGCCTCCGAATGTGTCGGCGTTCATGCGAGCTCCTTTGACTGCTCCCTCGCGCGCTAGCACGGCTTCCAGTATATGCGAGACTGTCCTACGGTTGGGGAATGCATTGGGGTTGATGATGATGTTGGGTACGATACCGTCCTCTGCGCAGAACGGCATGTCCACGGCGGGTAGAATCATTCCCACCACCCCTTTCTGGCCGTAACGCGAGCTTAGTTTGTCTCCGAGTTCGGGGCTGCGCATCTGGCGGAGACGTACTTTGCATGCTCTAAGTTGTGGTAGTGCGTTGTCTTTTGCTGTGTTCTGATCTATGTTTTGCAAGTGGACGCCGTCTACATACGTGGGAAGGTCGGATTCTCTGGATTGTAGACGTTGAGATGCGTCCGTGAAGACGTCTTCCTTTGCTGCGGTCGATGGTACCTTGACCATTCCTACAACTGCGTCTCCTTCTCTTATCATTTTGTTGATCTTTGGCATTCCATGTTCGTCGAGGAATTTGTATTCTTTTGTGGTTGTTTTGGTGGTGGTTGATAGGGCGTACCCGCGTGACACTAGCCGCTGTGGGTTCGCAAACACAATTTGGTTTTTTGTTTTTTGAATGTTTGGGTCCTCTGGTTCCTCCTCTGACTCCTCGTACCGGATGGTTTCGAATACTGTGAGTGCTAGTCGGCCGCGCTGCACGGCGTCTGGATTGATGATGATGGCGTCATCTTGGCTGTATTTTGTGTACGTGGCGATTGCTACTACGACGTTCTCGCCGTGCGCGAAACGTCCTCCGAATAGTCGGTCTGCGAAGCTCGTGCTTACCAGAGGGCGTTGGGCGTGGTGTAGTAGGAATGTGTTCGTATCGAACCGGTCCCTGATGGAGGTCATGGTCGTTCCTAGCGCTTGTTTAAATTGCGCTAGACATAGTGAGTTGTACGCCCCGTTGTTGTGGTTAAGTAGTGGGTAGGTGTTGCTTACCATTGAGAGTGTGCTTCCTGCGTGTATCTCTGCGTGCGTGTATCTGCCTGGGATCGGGTCTCGATTGTTGACGTCTGCCTCGTTCATTGCCACTAGACATGTAGCTACTTCTTCGACGTCTATCATTTCGATCGCTCCGCTGCGTATCAATTCGGTCCACGACGGATCGCCGTTGATTGGTACGACCTTTCCTTCCTGTACTCTTCTTAGTGGTCTGCAGCATCTTCCTGCATCTGTGCGGATGGCCACGTTGTTCCTCCACACGTCCCATGTGACGCCGAGTGTGTTCAGTCTGGTGTCTTCCGTCCTCATTTTTCGTAGTGCATTGACTAGGTCCTTGGGTGTGTCTGTGATCGCTATCCATGTGTCGTTAAAGTGCACCGCGGTTGCTTGTGGGGATAGTGTGCTGTTTGATAGATGTCTCGTGTATTTGTCTATGGTGGATCTTATGGTTTCTTGTACGACGGGTTCTGGTATGGCAAGTGATATGGTGACAAGCGTGGCTAGGTGCGTGAGGAGGCCTACGTTGGGTCCGTCTGGTGACTCTACTGGGCAGATGACTCCCCAGTGCGACGGCCTTAGACGGTGTGTGTCTGCTATCTTGACGTTCCTGTCGACGGGGTTGTTTACTCGTCTCATGTGTGAAATGTATCCTAGATATGAGACTCTGCTGAGTTCTTGGACGGGCGCGCGTGCATTGTCATCGCCGCGTTGCGATCCTTTGAGTGCTCGTACGAGGGCTTCTCGGATGATTCTTGGTTGGAATATATTTTTCAGGTTGGCTTCGTTGACGAGCGTGTGTATATCGTTTGCGACGCGCCATGGTCCGGTGAGGAACTCTTCGTTGAGCGTGCACAGGGTTGTTGCGATTGATAGTAGGTACGCGTCTCTGAAGAGATTGGCTGTGATTGCACCTGAGCACATGAGTCTCTTGTTGGCGTAGTTATCGAGTTCCGACATGGGTTCTTTTCCTAGAGCGGCTCTTACGAGATGTCTCACGACTGCTCCTAGGGCGATTGCTTTGCCCTCGAACGTGCGTCCTACATTTGGGAAGAGGTCGTCTGTGAGGACGCTTTTGAGGTCGAGTTGGGACTTGAATCGTGTGCGTGGTATGAGGAAATATATGGCTCCTCTCTGGCTGCTTACTCCGGACTTGTGTCCTGCGGCTATGGATGCGTGCATGAATGCGATTTCGACCTTGTTTCTCTCTTCTCCTTAATCTTCGTGGAAGATGGTTTTGAGGATGGCGCGATCGCTTTCGATGCCGAGTGCTCGGAAGAGAGTTGTGACGGGCACGGCTCCTTCGTTGATGTGGGTGACCGTGGCTGTGATTTCACCCGAAGTCATGACTCGGAAGACGCTTGTGCGTGGGAACACGTCTGTGGAGACGCACCTAATGAATGCTTTTAGGATGAGTTTGTCGTCTTCTATTTTCTCTCCGCGTCGTGTGTAGAGTCGGTTCGGGACGCGTTCCTCTTGTGTCACGATGACCTTTTCGCGTCCGTCTATTACAAAGTATCCGCCCATATCGTATGGGCATTCTCCTCGTGCTCGTAACTGGTGCGGCTTTAGCCCTCTTAGAGAGCACGCTTTGGAGTGGATCATGATGGGTATGAATCCGATGTGCACGCGTTCGAAGTCTCGTGTCTCGTCGTTGTCGTCTGGATAGACCACGTGGACGTCTGCGAATATGTCCGCCCCGTACGTTTGGTTTGCTATCCGGGCTTGTGATGGTAGAGTCGGGGTTGGGTCTCCTATGTGCACGTCGTGATCGGGGCGGAGTTTTTCGTCTCCTCCTACGTACACCTTCACCGTGTGTTTGGTTTTCGTGTTGGGGTCTTCGCGCACCATTGTGATTGGGTTCATGCTGCGTACGATCGCTCTTAGACGCGTTCCTAGTAGGTCATCAAACGAGTCGATGTGATGTTGTGTAGCGAAGTGTTTCTCGCGTTCCTTGAAGAATGCGTCCATGATGGGTGCGGCTGCGGCGTCGGGAGTGTAGTGCATAGTGTATTTTTGCGTCGCGTCTACATTTTGTGTGTTTTTTTATTGTCGGGAAATTTACGAGTTCTTCTTCGGGGTATTGATTGCGCTGTTAACGACGCCGCACAACCTGGGGCCGGTGTCGCACGTGTCCATGATTGCAAGCTTGAGCTTCTCGTAGACGGTATAGAAGTCGTGCGTGGCCTTATCGAGATCCTCCTTCTGCTTCGTAGCTGTCTCGATGGTCTGCACGAGCTTTGTGATTGCATCTTGCTCTTCTAGGGTTGAGGTCTTCTTGATGTGTTGGTTTGTGTTGATGATGTTCATGCGGTTGATGAGGTCGCCTGGGGGGATCTTTGCTAGTTCCTTCTGCACCATCTTTGGGGTCACAGCGGTTGAGAACATACCTCTGCCAATCTGATTAATAGTTGTCTTAGGTTTCTTAGGTTGCATTGTGTACGTTTTTGAATATAATAATAGTAATAAAAAAATGGGGCGGTGGATAAAATGCATCCATCTAAACAGGCGTCCGCAAAACAATGGTACGTACTCACCAGAGAATGAGGAATCCTCCATGCTTGGTCAGGGACAGACAGGCATCCGACCTTGTCAAACTGATTCAAAAAAGATGATGAAGATAAAGAAGCACATTAGAATTCGGAAGACAGTTTTTTACCTCAAGAAAGAGTTCAGGGACCAGCAAACCGCATCGTAGCGAGCGGCCAAGAAATTTGTTGGCCGCTCGCTACGATGATGCGAAAAAATAAACGCTCTACCCCATCCAATCCCGGATGACGATGGATGTGCCTAAATCCAATAACAGTCGGCCATCCTCGGCAATCACGGTGCCTGTAAAGTCAATTTCCGAGGAGCAAACTCCAGTGTTGCCAAGTTCCTGAAGCTCTGCCATTGTCAGGTTGCATTTCATGCATCGGTATGGTTGGAATTCTGACATTTCTAATAGACCACATTTCCAAATGTGTTTGCCCCTATTGCGGTTTATAAGGTCTTCTCTGAGTTTGAACTCTGGACGTTGCCTTGTCCTCCCACGCAGGCGTTGCATTCGAGGGATGATATCCATTTACAATCAACGGAATATATATATGAAACGTCTCTGTGTACGGCCACACCTGAGTGTGTGCCTAATGTTGTCGCGAACACAGGGCGGTGGTGTCTACAACAATACGATTTTATAAAATCCATCAACAACACGTAAACAACACGGAATGGATGATTGGATATCGTGGAACGTAAACGCATGGACAATTCTTCCATTTTTCGTTTTAAACGCTTACTTTCAAAGCTCTTGGACACGTTGTAAAAACCTTCCTCTGACTCCTCAAAAAAATATTTGTAGTGAAGCACGGATCTGTATCTGGTTCAGGGGATATCAGAGTGTCCCAAAAATATTTGAGAACAACTGTATACATACATACAATATGGTCACTTCGCGAGCGCAAACCTTGTCTCAGGGCGTCCCTGGCATCTGGCTTTGGTTGGTAGCAATCATCATTATTCTTGTAGTGTTGGCGTCAGTTATTACCCTGATCACCAATAACTGCCGTAACGTTTCCTCACAGTACATCAGAGAGCAATTTTCAGAAGGAGATGTTCCTCCACCTGCTTCCGAGCCTCCTCCGCCCTCTTCCGAGCCTCCTCCGCCCTCTTCCGAGCCTCCTCCGCCCGCTTCCGAGCCCCCCCCCCCCCACCACAGCCCAGTAACATCACCGTGACCAACAACAACACAAACAACAATGGTGGTGGTGGAGGCAGCGGCAACGGCGGTTGGGGGGGAGGAGGGAACACGCACCACACGCACACGGAGAACATACGCTACTCGTATCCAAGCGTGTACGACGACCGATACCACCTTCCGCGTTCCGCGTTGAGCTACGTTGACCCATATTACTACTGGGGCCTCCGGAGCCTGAACAACTCATGGCTCCCTGGCGGAGGAGCCGCTTGTCCAGAGAATTCTCAACCAAGTCAACAACAACATCAACAACAACAGCAACAACAACAACAGCAACAGCAACAACAACAACAGCAAGAGCAACAGCAACAGCAACAGCAACAGCAACAGCAACAACAACAGCAACAGCAACAGCAACAGCAACAGCAACAGCAACAGCAACAGCAACAGCAACAGCAACTTGCCATGGCCCCGCTAGGGATCGTGGCCATTGCGGCCTTGGTGTCTGGGACAGTCGCCTGCGGAACCGTCGTGTTTGCTCAGAACAGGTTTCCTTTCCGACAATAAGTAGACCTTGCTTGACATCTGTTTTAACTGCCGATGCACTTCACTGCATGGTCGCCGTGTGACTCGGCATGATCCGCCGTCCGTTCCCTCGAAAAACGAGTGTACACATTTTTTCATAAAAACTAGTTTAAATTGTCCACCAGATCGAAGACAAACTCCACAATTTTCTTTTCAAACTTCAAAAACGATCTCCGATGCGACATCTTAAATCCCAACAATGAAACGACCGTATCTACATTATTAATCGTTTCATCGTCAATCACGTTTCTCTTCCTCTCAATGTTCAACTTAGAGCACATGGTCAATAATTTCTGTAAGTGGGCTTCTGATTTGACATGTCGACACAACATGTAAGCATCCAGGACCCTCTCCATGTACTTTGCAACCCGGAGCACAGTGGTGTACGGAGAAACCTCTTTTTTGCAAACGTGCTTTTTACGCAAATTGGAAACAATGAACCCCGTGTTGTCCAACATCGAGTCCACGTACATGCTCTCTGTAAGGTCGTTCCTTCCTGAAACAATATGGAGAAACGCACCAACGGACCAGTAAACATCGTTCTCAAGGAGCTTCGTCATCGAGAAAATACGACCCACCTTCACTATACCGGATACAGCCCCGGTTCGCGACGTCGTAGTCGTCGTATTATTTCTATCAATTGCGAAATACTTTTTCAGATAAGATGTGTACAACTTCTCATTGTTATTACTGTTGTATGTCGGCTGCTTCTTAATGAAATCTCTGGCCTTCAACATGTCTTCTCTATCGCTCCATTTGCACATGATTGCCAACTTACCCATGGCAAAGAGACGTTGTTGCGGATCATTAGAAATAAGGTCAATCTCTTCCTTACTTTTTGCGCTCTTGGGGTTGTTGAGCATGCCGAAATGAGATCCGTAAATGTTGATGTCAAACATGTCGGTGAAATTACGTTTGAAGCATTGATAATGGTAATCGTTGATTGATTTGAAAATTAATACGATGCGATCCAAATCATTATGCAGAATTTCCCCATTGAAGTTCAGATTCACGTCGATGTCAGAAGAGTAGTTGACGTTTACAGTCCCGACCTGTTTCGGGTTACAAACATCATCCCCACACATCTGGCGGATGTAATCGATCAGACCGGTAGCATAAGCTACTCGGAAGGTGTTTAAAAGCTCCTTGCAAGATTCATTACCCCCGGCCGCAAGCATATCCCACATCAAAGGTTGCAATGATTTCTTACCGTTGCACAAGAAGTCAATGCTAATATCCATTTTTTTATGTTTTATATTGGCTTTGAATGAAAAAAACCCTCCTGGCGGATTTTTTGACCACTCTCGTCACACGGCGACCAGGCGGAACCTGTAGAGTCAAGTCACATGGCGACCACTCTCGTCACGGCGGATCATGTCGAGTCACAAGGCGACCACTCTCGTCACGGCGGATCATGTCGAGTCACACGGCGACGAGGCGGAACCTGTAGAGTCAAGTCACATGGCGACCACTCTCATCTCGGCGGATCATGTCGAGTCAGTCACATGGAGACCTCCCCCCGCATTATTACATTCACGGACTCCTTCTTTCTTCATGGCGAGTAATGCCCCGTGAGAAAATTCAAGCAGGACAAAGCAGTTGCATGACTAGCCACGTGAGAAAATGAGAATTACATCACTTTCAAATGTCCCTAGCTGTATGCGAAAGCATGCCCCCAAATGAGGTGGATCATCATCGATTCACGGGGTTCGACCGCCACATGTAGTAAGTACAGTAAGTACAGTAAGTACCCCCCCTGCAAGTCGAGGATCACGACGTCCATGTGCTGCTGGTCGACGAAGTACTTGGTGGCCGACAGCAGCGCGTCCATGAACTTCTTAGCGAGTCGTTCCGGAGACTCTAAATTCTGAGTAGAAATTTCAAAAAATCCGCTGGGAGGAAGGAACGCCCATTAACTCTCACTCACCCAATATGGCTCGTACCGCGGACGCGATGGCGTGTAGTCATCCAGCACAGTGATCAGCAGATCCTGTGCCTCATGCGCCTGTGCCCTGAACATCGGGTGCCGCACAAACCAGGCGTCCAGCGCTGTAGCTGCCATATTGGCGATGGCCGGAGTCTGCAGCAGGTCCGTGAACGCCATGTCGGCTGCCCGCAGGTGCTTGGCATACAGCCACGCAAATACACGCGTGTTGGGGCAGCAGCTGTTTTCCACCAGCTCCTCCAGTGCCACAACTACTGCATATGTAAGCTTGTCGAATGGCATGCAGGAGGTGTCGATGTCGAGCGGCGGTGGTTCCGCTGCTGCAGCTGCCGCACAAGAGACCATTGCAGTCTGTTGCAGGCTCCCATACGCCGCCTCAAAGTCTGCCATGGGCTGGGTGACAGTGGTGAACAAAGTCCAGTGCTGTCCGCAGACCACGACATCTCCATCGTCCCCAATCGCCAGCTTCAGATCAAGGTCCTGAGTGAACCCAAGGTCGGCTGGCAAGTCCACGTTGGGCACGGTGATGCTAAACATCGCCTCATCTCCCGCTAGGCCTCTCATCTCCTTGTGCACGGCATCAAACAAGGTTGGGTCAGGTTCGAAGAAAGACACCCCACTGCGCTTGGCTGTCGCCTTGAGCATACAGTTGTTCTCAAATAATTTTGGGACACCCTGTATAATTTGAATGATATTATCCCCTGATGAATCGTTCATTCTTCAGGGAGGCATGGTCGCATCAAAGTGCCATACACCTACAGTTGTTCTCAAATAAAGTTGGACACACCTTATAATCATCCACCACACTCCAACTTTGAGGCTTCTGCGAATTACCAATGAGCTTAGTATTCCTTATATTGGAAGGGCCGACAGTCGGCGACGCAATTTGTGGGACGCCCTACTTGTGACCGTTGAATCTACACCATAAGGCACACACTCCGGTGTGGCCGTACACTCCAGAAAGCGGTTTCATTTATATGTTCCGTCGAGTGTATCTGCTCCAACCGCAAACTGCGGAAACCTGTCGCCTCCTTCTCGTCCATCTGGCGAGTTGCCGTCATTGACGAATTCCGTACCACAAAGATCTGGCACAAGGACAGCACCACCGTCCTCCAGAGTGTGCAGTCCGAAAAAGAAGGGCGCACGGTTCGAGGCTTGCTATGGTGCAGTTCCACCATGGAGAACAGCAAGTTGTTTGTAAACCGTTACCTAAATGCAGCCATTAACATCCACAATTGCTTTACAATGTACCCAATCCGCCCCGGAATTCTTGCGAGGCCAAAGAAATATTGCAAACTGGATGTTGTGGTAGGACGCAAAATTGATTACAAGCTGACAGGTTCTTTACAGAACGCAGTGTCGAGCGAAGTGTAGAATATAAACACATACAAGAGGACTTTGGGAGGACTTGGGATATTATGTAACATAATTACCTTGTCAGAGTGTACTCGAGACAATGTCCCACGTGACAATAAGCACAATTTACGCCAATCCCACGGTTTGTCTGGGTTACTCGACAAACAGGTATGGATTATCACTCAAGTGACCCCAATCCCATTTGCATTCCCCGGATTTGACTCGATCCAGTATGTGACTCTTAATTTAGGCGTCGAGCATTATTGTGTGCAATTAAATAAAGTGGGACCATTCGTTTACAGTATTTCTCAAATAAAGTGGGACACACCTTATGATCATCCAGACTGCAGATCGTTGCTTTTGGGCAACGTTGGGGGGGTGCAGCAGGTTGAAGAGGAAGATATTCCAAGTAGCCTCTTTGGTAAACCGTTCAACCGTCTGCCGTGCCATACACGAAAGCGACGGACGCATTGTTGTAGTAGCTAGACCCCCCCGATCCATCCGAGTACCGCTTCCCATTGTTTCCGCCTCGCCATCCTCCGCCTCCGCCACCAGCCGACGCGTTCATCGCCGAGCCTCCGCCCCCAAATCCACCCTCAGTCAGAGATGTCCCCTGCGATCCGCCCCCGAAAAAACCATCGGCCAACCTTTTCGACACTGGAAGCGAAGCATGGGCTGCAGTGTTCTCGGAAACCCCGACCCCGTTATAAGTATTCTTAGCTGGATACGTGCCCGGGCGATATGTCGAGTTGCCAACGACCGATGCCACAGCACTTGTGTCGAGACCCATGGTCCCTCCTTGCAATGTTGAGTGCTGCACCATGGTCGTTTAAGCAGAGCTTGGCTGCGATTGCCCATATCTGCGTTACCATTGGTTAACAATTAATCCCATGGATTCTTGTCTGCGTAGCCATTCCCATACTGAGAGGTCAAACGGATGCTCTGTTCCCCACCCCCCTAACCATTTTATTTGTAAGAGTGCATTGTGTTGTGCAACTAAGCGTGGTAGGTTTTCTCCTCTCAGTCCTGAACAACCGCTCACCCATATTGCTTTGCACCGAGACAACTTTTCCAGCGATATGTCTGTGATGCCTTTGTTTCCTAGGACCGCCACATATGGAACTTTAGAAAGAAGTGCTACGTGGTGGTCCCGGAGTGTGTATTTTAAACATTGGTCGCAGCTGGTAATCATGACGAATTGCGGGCATCTGAGTGCCACTGTTTCAAGACATGTAAATAAACTGTGCTGACACGGGGAATCGACATCGATCCAATAGCCAGGCACGTACTTGGCAGAAATCTCTCTCCCGCACCCGTTGCTGTTCAATTGGGCAACGTCCCTGTTTTGTGCGATCTGCTCGATGTTCGAGGAAGCCGTCCTTGCACATGCTTGTCGCCTAGCATCCATTAGTGTCAGGGCAAACCAGTTGGCTGGTGACGAAGGATCACGCATGCACAAGTACTCATGTGCGCGTCGACGGGCATCTTCAATAACCGAGTGTGATGCCTTGCAACAACAAGCCCACTCTCGGACATCAGTTAAGCTCAAGCATGTCAATACCGCTTCTTGCACTTCCAAAGGCAGTTCTAATAATTGCATGCCAGGGGTCGATGCTGCTTCGTATCGTATTGTCTTCTCTACAGTTTTTCTCAAATAAAGTGGGACACACCTTATACCACATTACTGATATTTCGCGCCCCCAACAATTTCATATCTTCCGTTTTTTCCATTCGATTTCTCATGCGTCCATTCATTCTCACACATACAGCTCATTTGATAATGGATTTTGCAGAATCATGACAGACCGAAGATGAGGAACCGGAAGAAACAAAAAATAACTTGTACAGTATCTAAAAAATGAACTCACGTAGGAACAAAGACACCCGAGTGTTGGCGGAACTCAAGTTCAACGATGTGGTCAAAAAGAGTCTCAAGTACTCGTTTGTCCAGGAACGCACCGATCTACGACCCATGACGTTCACCATCGCAAAGCGGAAAACGAAGATCACGACCAAACTCATGAGTGAGTCCGGAAACGAGACGACCAACGTTGCAATGGCAGGAGACATCATCATATGCGGAAAGTACAACGAACAGTACGTCGTCACCTACACAAAGATTTTGACCATGTACGACATCGTCGACGCACATCTCACGGTACGACACGTCACACGACAGGCGGCGCTCTACACATCCAATACAGCGCACACGTTCACTGCGCCATGGGGAGAAAGCATGACGGTCCACCCAGGAGACTATGTCGTAAAGGAAGGAGAAGACGGGTTCTACAGGGTCGAAAAGAACACCTTCGAAGAGACGTACGACCATCATTCAAGTAATCATCGTTCCAATGTAAAACACTTCAAACGTCATCATCACACAGGGTGATACAAGGGAATTATGTTATCTACCGGTACAGGTCTCGTCGTCTTCGCCCCCGAACGCTTCCGCATTTCGTGGAAAAAGTGAATAACGTGTTATCTTTCGGACCACACTTTGACCACCGGCCGGTTCTTGAACGTGCCTGTATTCTGCATGTAATTCTCAAAGGTCAGCTTGAATGGCATAGGATGATTCAAAAAAATGTCCCCAAACACCGAATACCCACAGGTCGAATACACACAGGTCGTCGACGACTCGTCGTCGTTTATGATCATTAGCATTAAGGGGATGACTCTCTCTAGGCCACTGCGCATGCTTCTAGTATTGACAGTCGCGGCGAGTTTGGTGATGCCCGGAAACCGTGTCTCTATACTATCGAGTGCGTCTAGCGTGACGTACATAGCGGTGCCGAAGCACCCCAACCATTCCCCCCCATTATTGTACACACGCATGATCTCCTCTTGCGTTTCCGAAGATAGAGCGCCCATCGTCGGCATAGTTGCATCCTCGTGTCTGAAGTCGCTCGAAAAGTGCCACAAGAACCTGAAGCCGGGGGTGTGTAGGGCAATAGACTCAGGTATAGGTTGGTTCAGGAACATAGCGTCGTGAATGACCAGCGCCGTCTCGAACAAGCGCTTAGTGAACATGTAGTACAACGGAAGGATCTCACCAGCCCCCGCCTGCAAGTCCAATTCAATCACGGTAAGATGAGGTATCGTCCCTTCGATGGGGATGCATGCTGCGCGCATGTCCGGGTCCGAGTGGTCGTCTACGATGACCACCGGCATGGTCGGGTGCACCGCTTGGATGCGGTGCACGCACGTGTGCCAATACCACATGTGCACCGGTTTTTTCATGCATCACAGAATCACGATGCCATCCACCCTTCTAGGAATCATCATTTACAGTAATACCGGTACAGCTTTTTAAGCATTTTGGGTCACCGGTCCGTGGTTCACTACAAATATGTTTTGAGGAGTCTGAGGAAGGTTTGTAATATATACAACGTGTACAAGAGCAGAATTCCGCTTGAGACATACTCCCCCTTATCGTTTATCTCCGACTGTATAGAAACAGAAAAAAGCAAGCCACCTGAAGGATTCAGTTGCTGAATTCCTCTGCCCGCTCCGCGGGCCTGCCCCCCCCACCACCAAGACACTGTTTTATTGTCAAGCAGACATGGTGTTGACTGTCTCCTCTCCTACTACATCCATCAGTCCGTTTATCAACCGATGCATAAGAAACAATGCGTCATACAATGTATTATTGTTTGCTAATGCATATCTTAAAATTGATATAACTCAAGTTTTGCAACTCCCTCCATCAATCGACAAAAATCTTGCCACACAACTTGTATGCATTGTTATGCAATGGATACACTCAACAGGCACCTATCCGCCAAATATTGAAATCAATTGCGAACGGCTAATCAAATGGTATCAAAACAACGAAAGCACTCCTGAACTCCGAGATAAAATCATTTCAGACTACAACGTTTTGTACGGAACCATGGCCTTTCAAAGGTTTGCAATCAAATCATGCAATGTAGCTACAGTCGGCGGAACAGTAAAATGAAACAAATATCAGATGGAAATAAATGTACGTCATCGCCGTTAGAAAATTGGCGTTAAGAATGGTTTCTGACTTGGGTGTGTTAAAAACTTCTGTGTTTACGAACATCAGTCGCTCTACTCTGTGGAGAGAAACGCTTTGGTGTGAATCGAAAACGAAGTGAATTTGTAAGCAAACTTTTTGAGACGAACAAGGATTTGTTAAAATCGTTTTTATTGTCAACTAAATGCCAGTATCCATATTTATGCGAAGACAATGGTCTCATCCCTACAGAGTACAAGGCGGTGGAAAAGATGTGCGTTGTGAAATGCGCTCTGAAGAAGGCAATGAATCTCGACGAGGAGGAATTCGGTGGATTCAGGGGGCATGTTGATCAGCTCGTCAATGTTGTGAGCCGCATGTTTCGGCGTTCGAGTCTGGTATTGGCGTTTCATGTCACGAGGCTCATGGAGGGCGACCTGCCGATTCCTGATATGTACGAGATGAAGGATACCTACTGGAAGAATTGGCTAAGGATCGGAGTTGACGGCGTCTTTCCAGATGAAGAGAGTAGAATTTCATACGAATCCGTAAAAGACGTAATCGGGAAGGTACTTGAGAGCGACGACTGTGAATACATCAAATCCTACCCTCTCTATTTCGACCAGGTTTTGAACTATGCCGGCCACACATTGAGCACTGTCGTGTCGAACAACGCATGGGTTCCTTTGGTACCTTGTCTGATCCGCCTCACTAAGGCTACTTTGAAGGCACTGGAAGCTCCGAATACCATCCGTGTGTACGACGTGATGCGGGTAATACGGCAAGAAGTGCAGGAGATGGAATCTTGGCCAGATTCTGTTCAAAAGTACGTCCGTGAGGTTCGGGCCAGGCTGAAAGTTCCGGATGGAGATCGACTTTATGATGACTACGGAAAATGTGTGGACTTCCAGACTATGGTACGGTTCAATTATTGGATGCAGACACGGTTGGAAACTATGGGGGAACGTCGTATTCGGTTGATGCCCATCTTCAGCGTCCATCGTGTGCATGTTCGTCTTGACTTGAAGACCCTCGTGAAACTGTTCAAGCACAATTTCCCTAAGGACCCAAACATCGTCGAGCTTTCAAAGTGGGAACATGTAAAGAATCCCGACGACTTCATGTTGCCCCAGAGGCCTGCACAGAAGAAGAAAAGATCATGTGGTCCGGGTGAATGGGAGGCATACAAGTCGGCCCTGAAGCAGTACGATGATGACGTTAAGGATATCAAGGCTACTGACGAGTACAGACATGCAAAGGGGTTGTATGACACGCTCATGAACGCCCGAAAAACAGTCGTAGGTTCCTTCTTCAAGAAACCACCTGTCAAGAATGGGTGGGTATTCGACTGTAGCATCTGTACTGACGGAGTCTCCTTGAGCATGCAATACAGCAAGAAAGTACAAGTTCGTGTGTCAGATATGAAGAAGACCAGTATGAGGTTTCATTTTAGTATTCCGTCGAGTGTATTTGCTGGAATGTGACATTTTAATACCAATCGTTTTCTCCCGCCACAGATATGTATGTATACACGCGCCAATGCCAAAACTACCTCAATCTAAAAAAACAAAGAATCCATCTCAAGTCGTGTGCTACACCGGTCCCCGTCCACGCGGAAAGAAGGACGACTCGTACACGTCCAAAGAGTTTGTCGCGTTTATGAAGCATGAGGCCTCTGACAAAAAAGAACGGACGCTTGATGAATGGATCGAGTGGGCCGGCGCGCTCCGCATGAACGCCTCGAAGTGCAGAAAAGTAACAAAATGCAACGAGAAATTATCGTCTGCGGGTAAGGTCGCTGAGAAAACTTCAAAGCCCCTCGAATCTTGTATCGAGAGCAAATGTCATGGTAGGTTTGAACTCATGGAGAAGATGACTAAGAATGACAAAAACGCCATCAACTCCTTCGATAAACACCGACTTTCCGCGGAGTGCGGTGCCGTCCATTGCTCCAAAGAAGGCGTTAAATATGGCAAGGTGCTCAAAGCATGGAACGCAATATCGAAGCGATGCGGTACTCTCTGAAAGGGGCTGCATACAATACATTTTATTGGGACCTGGATGCTGACTGGGTCGAAATCGAATCCAAATGCGTCCTTACGGTACAACATTTTTTCATGTGCTTGCGACGACACGTTTTAACACACCCAAGTCATTCTTAACGCCAATTTTCTAACGGCGATGTCGTACATTTATTTCCATCTGATACATGTTTCATTTTACTGTTCTGCCGATTGTAGAATGCGTCGCTCTGTTCATCATTGCGACGAGATATGGTGCGTCCAATTTTGACTTTTCTACCAATATTTTTTCGGTAGCATCCAATTCGTTGTACATCGCTTCCCACGCCTCCTGGTTGGTGTTCGAGAACGCGGGCGGTCCTTCATCGTTCGACCGCGGATGCATGAGGGCTGTGACGGAGTGGGCGCAGTACTCTGCGTGAAGGCTCCTCGCAAAGTCCTGCAGCGCACCGAACGCGGTGGCGGATGCATTGCGTGTCTTCAGGGATGAAATACCCGCCTGGGACGCGATGTAGGTGGTGTACGCCTTGGGTAATGGGGCGTGCGCTCCCTGTTTGCGGACGGCGTCGAGCGCGGCGTTCCAGTGGGGCAAGAGGGTGGCGGCGTGCGTGGCGAAGAAGGCTTGGGTGTCTGGGTCAGAGTCGGCGTTATCATGCCATATTAATATGACCTGCGAGACGGCGGCTGCGCCCAAGAGCACGACGAGGTGAAGCACATGATCGATTTGGTGCGTGGGCATGTTGTCGATCGCGCGGAACTCGATGCCGACGAGTTCCTTCCCCCACCGCCTCGCGTCAATCGGCGCGTTCCGTGACACCTTGACCTTCGGCGTCCCCTCTCCATGCACGAACCGGAGTTCCGGTGTGTCGCGGACGCGGAGCCAGAGGGGCACCCAGCCCTTCTTCAGGGACATGTCTAAAGAGTCGCAGAGCCTGCTGCGGATGTCGGCCCCCGTCCCTGCCTCTGGACTCTTATGTAATGGGATATTCCACGTGTAATTAGGGTAATAATACCCGTTCCGCATGTGTGAGCCAATGCATGCTGTGAACGGGACCTTTTTGCCATCGATCCACACGAATAGCTTGGACATGTCGTCGCGCTGCATGCGTGCCCCGCGTCTTGCCAGCATGTCCGACTCGTTTTTGAACCACATGATTTGGAACCCGGTAATCGAATCGACGTCCGGCCCTCGTGCGATGTACTTCACGGCTGTGGTGCCGTATCCGGCAAAGTTACTGGTGTCCGCGCGCATGCTGGCGCGGTTGTGCGTGTTCTTGTCGTCGCCCAAGGCGCGGGGGTCGCCCGAGAAAAGACTCATGAGCAATGGCTCAACCGTCTGCAGCAGATGGCCCAGGTACGCGTGCTGCAGTTGCAGCAGCTTGTACTCGCGCAAGGTCATGTCTACATTGCGATCGTGCGGGAGCGTCACCCAGACGTGGAAGCTGCCCTCGTATAAGGCGTCGCCCTGTGGTGTGATTCTGCCGCTCCACGGAAATATCTGCGCGCCGGTGATTCCCTCCTCGTTCGCGCGTGCCAGGACCGCTGCTTCGGCGTTGTGCAGCTGACTCGCCACGCCGGCAACGGTCGCGTTTTTGTGCATTGTGCTGCGAGTCTCCAGGAATGGGCCGTCCACGTCGTAAGTTTTGTTTATTTTGGATTGTTGTTGTTGTTGTTGTTGTTGTTGTTGTTGTTGGGATTTCTTCGATACCTTGACTGCGCGGAGCGCGCACAGGCTGCGCAGTGTGTCCTCATCGGACAGCGGAGTGCTAGGTCGCTTTCCGTTCGGGATCACTGTGATCGAATAGATGTCATCATAGCAGCATGTGACAAACAGTGTGTCCCCACGGTAAATGCTCGTCTGTACGGTATCCTTGCCTTGCTTGCGCATGAAGGTTTGAATCGACAATGACCTGGACGCGTTAGACTTTGCTTTTTCGGAGTCCAAGAAAAGCCCGTCCAGTCCTGCGATGTGCTGCAGGTGCTCGCGGATCGCCTTTGTGTCCAGGTCGACGCCTGCGGGTGCGCGCACGGCGGACACGCTCTCATCGTTTTTTATCGAAGAGTAATACGACCCGCCGTACTCTGGGAGGACCTTTGACGGAAGGAGCGTTTGCGCACGCGGGGAAGAAGAGAGAGAGACGTTGAACTCGTGCTCAACACCGAGTCCCCACTGCATTCTATGTATTGTTATACACTCGGACAAGGGAATTATGTTACATAATAATCCTCCCAAAGTCCTCTTGTATGTGTTTATATTCTACACTTCGCTCGACACTGCGTTCTGTAAAGAACCTGTCAGCTTGTAATCAATTTTGCGTCCTACCACAACTTCCAGTTTGCAATATTTCTTTGGCCTCGCAAGAATTCCGGGGCGGATTGGGTACATTGTAAAGCAATTGTGGATGTTAATGGCTGCATTTAGGTCACGGTTTCTATGTATTCATTCAGCTTGACGTGGGGTTTCCGTGTGGGTTTCGAGCAGGATCTATTTATCTATTCGATCTCTTTGATGTGCGACCTGTCCAAGTGCGTCAACGCAGTTAGGTCTGACAGAGGTGTCAGGTTGTCCACGTATGTGGACGATATGTTCAGGTGAAGCAACGAATTGAGGCCGGAAAGCGGTGATATGTCGTCCACTGGCACTGAAGAAGGTTGCAACAGTTGTGTTTACACATCAATACAATACAATACAATACCAAGTGGGGGAACAACGGGGGGCCTGTGTTTATCCACGGTATTCCGCCACCGCATCGTGTGTAATGAATGGACGGACGGATGGATGCGACAGTTTTCTGCCGTTTACTGTAGGTTTCTGCAACTGAATCCCTCTTCCCGCTCCGCGGGACCTTCGAGACCCCTTCCTATTAATCCCAATATTGTCGTGCAGGAGTCTGCTTGATACAATCTGTCGATATATAGATATGTGACTACTTTACCGTTTTTCCGTCATTTTCAGATGAATCAACGAAGTGAGGGCGGAAAGCGGTGATATGTCGTCCACGTTGGTGTCCTTCATGTTCAGGTGAATCAACGAAGTGAGTCCTGCCAGCGGTGATATGTCGTCCACGTCGGTGTTCGAAATGTCCAAGTGAATCAACGAAGTGAGGCCGGAAAGTGGTGATAGGTCGGCCATGTGGGTGTATTCGAGGTGCCAAATGTTGAGGTGAACCAACGCAGTGAGACAGGACAGCGGTGATAGGTCTTCGATCCTGTCTTCGATGTTCTGAATGTAGAGGTGAAGCAACGAAGTGAGTCCTGACAGCGGTGATATGTTGTCCACACGTGTGTACGACATGTTCAGGTGCGTCAACAAAGTGAGTCCGGACAGAGGTGATATGGTGTCCACAAGCGTGTTATCCATATCCAGGTGAATCAACGAAGTGATGCCGGACAGCGGTGATAGGTCGGCAACGTAGATGTGCGCCATGTTCAGGTGCGTCAACGAAGTGAGGGCGGATAGTGGTGATATGTCTTCCACTTCGTTGTACGACATATCCAGGTGAAGCAACGAAGTGAGTCCGGACAGAGGTGATAGGTATTCGCCCGCGGAGGTGGACGACATATCCAAATGAACCAACGAGGTGAGGCCGGAAAGCGGTGATATGTATTCCACACGTGTGTACGGGATGTTCAGGCGAATCAACGAAGTGAGGCCGGACAGTGGTGCTATGTCGAACACGTAGGTGTGCGTCATGTTCAGGTGCGTCAACGAAGTGAGTCCGGACAGAGGTGATATGTCTTCCACTTCGTTGTACGCCATGTCTAGGTGAAGCAACGAAGTGAGTCCGGACAGAGGTGATAGGTCTTCGCCTGCTGAGGTGTACGACATATCCAGATGAACCAACGCAGTGAGTCCGGACAGAGGTGATATGTCGAACACGTCTGTGTGCGAAATGTCTAGGTGAACCAACGCAGTGAGGCCGGACAACGGTGATATGTCTTCGCCCGCTGAGGTGTACGACATATCCAGATGAACCAACGAAGTGATGCAGGAAAGCGGTGATATGTCGAACACGTCTGTGTGCGAAATGTCGAGGTGAACCAACGCAGTGAGGCCGGACAACGGTGATATGTCTTCGATATTGTCTTCGATCTCCGACATTTTTTGTGCTGACACTGAAGAATGAATGGTTGTTTACACATCATTCGATGACGAGTGGACGAGAAGTCGCCGCCTGCTACAGTTGGCTGAACAGTAAATGTACGACATCGCCGTTAGAAAATTGGCGTTAAGAATGGCCGAAGTTTCTGACCGTGTTCCTCCGTTTGCGTGTGTACGTGTATGATGACTTGACAGGTTTCTGCAACTGAATCCCTCTGCCCCGCTCTGCGGGCCCCGCGACCTCTCGCTTGTGCGTGTGAGAATGTTCCGCATGAGGCTTCGACACATATAATGTATGATGAGCTTGTTCGTCCAGTAAAGAAACCTCCTTACATACAGGAAAGTGTGTGAGTGATTTTTTCATCCATCATTCAGGGAGGCGGGCGGGAGTTGTTGTTGTATTACATTGTTCAATTCGTGTATCTTCAGTACATCCGTTGCTTTGCGCAGCGTCTTGATGCTGTCACGCAACAACGTCAGGCTGTGTGTTTGATATTTGCCTTGTCACACGGATGCAGATTCATTGAAGATGTTCAGTAGCAATTTTACTGTGCGGATCCCTACACTACTTACAGTAGTTCTCAAATAAAGTGGGACACACCTTATAATCATCCAGACTGCAGATCGTTGCGTTTGGGCAACGTTGGGGGGTGCAGAAGGTTGAAGAGGTTCTCGAAGATATTCCGAGTAGCCTCTTTGGTAAACCGTTCAACCGTCTGTGTCCCCATATCAGTATCAGGGGGTGGTGGGGTTTTCGAGGAACTTCTCGGCGCGTCTCGGCGAAACGCGAGAGGTCGCTCTCTCCCAAAGACTTGGTGGAGTGTAAGCATCAGGATGTTCCTGGAAGCGTTCACATCGCGGTCCCAAGTCTTCCCGCAGTGGAGCCTACCACCGCTCTGTTGGCGTGGCGCTCCGATTTGACTGCTTTTGCAGTGGAGAATCTTGTGAATCCGCTTGCGTCCTTCTGTACATTCCCAACCAGTACCGTCTTGCTTCTTACGATGAGTGAGTTCTCTGCAATATTATTGGATATCGTGGAACGTAAAAGCATGGACAATTCTTTCCTTTTTCGTTTTAAACGCTTACTTTTACCCACCTGATCAGCATTGACCCATCTATGTAGTGAGCTCTTGGACACGTTGTATATATTACAAACCTTCCTCAGACTCCTCAAAAAATATTTGTAGTGAACCACGGACCTGTACCTGGTTACATGTGCAAGGAGATGTATGATAACTTGCGGGGCATCGAGGGATTCGCTACAGTGCGGTGCCCATGGAGGGTTATTATTTCAGGGGCAATTCATGTGACGAATCAGACAGGCCAGTTGCTGGAAATCCAGTTGTCACCCCTGAACAATCAACGCGTGCTGGCAAGGGGGAGAATAGATGCAAACTTCAATGTATCTGTTGGAGGTGCAGGAGTCAGTGGCGGAGATGAAGTGTCATATGATGAAGCAACTAACGCAGAAAAGGTGCACCGGTCTGCCCTTGGCCATGGGATGACCGCGCACCTAGAGTCTCATTCAACCAAGGCCTACTTGACAGTAATTGCATATTTGCCTTCTTCAGGATCTCAACCACATACTAGTGGCCGCACATTCAATCTTGTGGAGAATGCCATGGTTTCTCGCAGGTGCGAGTATGTCTTTGAACTGAAGCACTACAATGTAGCGTTGGCCCATCACGATAAGCAGGTGTATACAGTCAACGGAATACTAAAATGAAACCGCTTCGTGTACGGCACACCTTACGGTGTAACCTAATGGTGTAGAAATCCACGGGGCAATGGAACACCAATACGATTTTGAATCAACAAATTGCAAGATGTTAACGAGAATATCGTGGTTCTTTTTTAGATCACGGCTCTCAATCCTGCAGACTCCGTATCGTTCTTTTGTCGGTACTTTCGAGAGTGTCCATTGAAAGACCAGCCGCACTTAAGCGATCGCCTCTTCCCCAGTACCGTGGCCCAAAAGAACACGGGGTCTTTGTTGATGTGCAATGCGTCATGTAAGGAGGTTCACGAAACCGCATCCTCCTTGCGTGCCACCGCATCCTCCTTGCGTGCAGACGCATAACGAAGTGAGGCCTGACAGCTGTGATATGTCGTCCACAAGTGTGTTCGAAATGTCGAGGTGAAGCAATGCAGTGAGTCCGGACAGTGGTGATATGTCGTCCACACGTGTGGACGACGACATGTTCAGGTGAACCAACGAAGCGAGGCCGGACAGAGGTGATAGGTCGGTCACGTAGGTGTACGATATGTCCAGGTGAACCAACGAAGTGAGGCAGGACAGTGGTGATATGTCGTCCACACGTGTGGACGACATGTTCAGGTGAACCAACGAAGTGAGTCCGGACAGCGGTGATATGTCGTCCACCATGTGGGTGTACTCCATGTTCATGTGAATCAATGAAGTGAGGCCGGACATCGGTGATACGTCGCCCACGTTGTTGTACGATATATCCAGATGAACCAACGAAGTGAGGCAGGACAGTAGTGATATGTCGTCCACACGTGTGGACGACATGTTCAGGTGAACCAACGAAGTGAGGCCGGACAGCTGTGATATGTCGTCCACCTTGTGGGTGTACTCCATGTTCAGGTGAATCAATGAAGTGAGGCAGGACAGTGGTGATATGTCGTCCACACGTGTGGACGACATGTTCAGGTGAACCAATGAAGTGAGGCCGTACAGCGGTGATATGTCGGTCACGTAGGTGTACAAAATGTCGAGGTGAAGCAACGCAGTGAGTCCGGACAGTGGTGATATGTCGTCCACACGTGTGGACGACATGTTCAGGTGAACCAACGAAGCGAGGCCGGACAGAGGTGATAGGTCGGTCACGTAGGTGTACGATATGTCCAGGTGAACCAACGAAGTGAGTCCGGACTGAGGTGATATGTCGAGCACGTCTTCGATCTCAGACCTTTTTTCGTAGGGTACGTCTTTCCCCCGATTGATACAGATTTTCAACTCTTGGAGCCTGCAAATGCGTGAGACGTAGTCCAAACTTGTATAATGTCTTATGTGGATCCTTGTGACACACCGGAGTGCGACGCATCTCCACTGTTTGCAATCGAGAACCACTTGTTTGAGGTGGCATTCGTTCGAAATCACATTGGATAGAATGATCTCCAATACATCTCCATTGATTTCGTCAAAGGAACTCATGGAAAATTAAATTGATTCGTTTCTGTCACTGAAGAATGAAAGGTTGTTTACACTTCATTCGATGACGAGTGGACGAGAAGTCGCCGTGACCCTTTCAATTATTAAATGGTTGCAACAGTTGTTCCATGATAAAAAAAAATTGACGCATTTTGAAAACACAACAACAACAACAACAACAACAACAACTTATAAACCCAAATATCTCCTCTCTCCCCCTCGTTTCCCCAAATCTTTTGTCGTGTCTACCATGTCTGCCCAGATCACTGCGTTTGTCGATACAACAAATATCTTCTACGTCGTCCAGAAGAAGGACCGAAAGAAGATATCCCAAAACGTCACCGTCCCTCATTTGAAGGGCATTTGCAACGTTATCATTTCCTTGACCAGCGTGCCTAAGTGCCTCGCCGACTCTGTCGGCACAATGAAGATTGCGCACAGAAAGTTTATCCAAGATTCCCCGAAAGGGGAGAAGGGGGCTCTCCAGGCCATGTTGCTACCAGTTGCAGTCGCTACTGCGGCTGCCCAAGATGCTGCTGCTTCTACTTCACCCTGCTGCTTATACTTAATCGATGCCATTGCTGTCGCCCTCCAAGAGGACGACAAACCACCGAGGACGTTGGCACGGGGTCCGGCGGTAGCGGTAAGCGCCCCCGCGCCACGGTGTCACCCTCTGTGGCTCCGGCTGCTACTGCTTCTACTGATTCTACTGATTCTACTGATTCTACTGATTCTACTACTGTTCCTGCTCCTGCCCTCTATAGTGATACCGCCACGTCTGCTGGCGCGTTCTCCACGGGCTCCCCCTCCTCCTCCTTGGCCTCCGGTCGGGTTGGACGCGGGGCCCCGCTGAAGAACGAGCTGCAGGTTGGTGCCAATATAGGTGCATTTACCATAGTGGGGTATTCCCCCACACTGGGCTGCACTGCTGTCACCACTAAAGGCAACCCGTGCAGCCGCCGTCAGGTTACCGTTTGCACCCCTGGTGAACCTCGCGTGCATGAAACAGACTCCCTCACAGCGTGAGGCGTACCTTGCCAAGAAGCGAGCTACGCTCAACGAGCTTGCAATTGAGCTTCGCTCCATTTCCCTCGTCTTCCAGCCGCTTTAGTTACTCAGTTAGTAAAACCTCTTTTTTTGTCTCATTTTGTATATTTTTGATATGCCTCTGTTTTTTTTCTTCCCGAGTGACCGTGACAACGATGGGACCGTTTTTGTTCTTCCCGAGTGATCCCCTCTCCGTGTTTACACGGGATCTGGGTGCCCTGTGCAGGAACTTTTGCTTCTTTGGAGGACCCTACCACAGTGGGAGTGGTCGCTGTGTGACGAGACTCTACAAGATCCGCATTGATGAGAGTGGTCGCTGTGTGACGTGACTCGACAGGATCCGTATTGATGAGATGCATGGGTGTGATGCCTAGCTCATGTCCAGACGTGAGCATGATGGAGGTAGTGAATGCACTTACATCTGCTAGATCGGATGGTACAGTTGTTCTCAAATAAAGTGGGACACACCTTATAATAATCCAGACTGTAGATCGTTGCTTTTGGGCAACGTAGGGGGGTGCAGCAAGTTGAAGAGGTTCTTGAAAATATATTCCGTGTCGCCTCTTTGGTAAACCGTTCAACCGTCTGTGTCCCCAAATCAGTATCAGGTGTTGGTGGGGTTTTCGAGGAGCTTCTTCTCGGAGCGTCTCGGCGAAACGCGAGAGGTCGCTCTCTCCCAAAGACTTGGTGGACATTTGGAACATCATCGCTTGGTCAGATACTCGTTTTTCGAGGCGTACACGGAACACTAAGTGTCGCCTTTGATTAAAGCCGCTTTTGTCATGTCACGCAACCGCATTTAATGTCCCCCTTAAGAAACCCAATAGAGTCTGCTTGTGATTGTGCGGTTTCTTTGGATGACCCCATTACCACAGTGAAAGCGGTTGCGTAAGATGCGGCGGCTCATGCAAAACACGGAAACAAAAAAACACGCCAATTTACTGAACTTGTTCTGGTTCTCTTTTACCAAAGGGCCTTGTCTGGGGCTGGGTTTCAGAATCCCCAAAATACAAGGTGTCGTTAAAAGTAGTGGTATTTCACCGGCGCCATAAAGCTCCCACTTATTCTACAGCGTAAACATAGGTTACTCCTTGCAGGACGACGATCGCCATGATTACCAGAATTTTTGAGTATGATGATTCGAACGAATTCTTTGGTGTCCACAACAAGTGCTCAAGGGACGGTTTCAAATTTCACGAGGTGTGGGTGCCCGGATTGTCATCCGTCATTGGTGGTGGGGAGACATTGGATGAAGCGATTGCAGCAGCTGCAGTGATGCTGACGATCATTCTTACGGAGATGCAATCCCATGGAGAGGTCATACCGGGACCGCTGAGCCAGGAATCGGTGAAACAACATGGTTTGATGGAGGAGAAAGTGCAGATGGACGGGTTCGATTCTCAGTTCTGTGATGTTGTGACGGTCAAGACGGTGCCACCGGATTGTGTGCCAGAGTTGTCAGAGCAGGAACTGGCAAATCTTGAGGATGAGGCCAGGGAAATATGGGCCACTCTGTCGACTGAACGATAGAAGTGTGATACTGGTGCTTGGGAGCGTGTAGTCAATTTAATATTTTTTACGAAATTGACGTTGAAGAGTTACATATGTCGATGTGTAAATATTAGGCACAGTTTTTCTCAAATAAAGTGGGACAAAAATGTAACTACAAGAGCAAATACCCAACCCACTCTGATAAAATATTTTAGGTTACTTGTGTCAACGAGTCGGGCACATGACCCTTCATCATCATATCAACATTGTCTTTGATAACTGCATCCAGTGTGACGTAATCTTCTGGACACCTGTCTTCAAAAAAACCAGATCCAAATATTTGTCTGTAATATGCATATAAAGGGAACTCTTCCAATCTCTCGAAATCAAAAGCTAGCTTCCAATTTGGTAAAACGTTCACAACACTGTGAATCCATCCTGGAGCCACATGAACTACCTGTCCATGGCTTTGGGAAACAATTCGGACCAAGTTGGGGACTTGGCGATGTAATTGAAACATCTCATATGCTGACAACAAGGGGAAGTCAGTTTTTAGTCTAATAGCTTCCTTAAACTTTTCTCTGACGACCTCTACACAATTGCTAGACTGCACAAAAGCAATAAATTCTTCAAATCCCCAAGGGGGGACAAAAAGCCAAAATGCTAATGGACCAGTCACACCAGGGGTCAATGAGAAAGCTACATTAAGTCCCCGGGTAATATCCCAATGTAAACCAGTTCCATCTCCTCCTTGAGTTGACAGAAACAACATCGTTTTCATAAGTATGTTCTGGTCAGGGCGGATATTTACTGCAGCAGCGTCCATAAATAGAGCCTTCGCAATACTGTCTAGATCATTGTTGTGCAATAAATCCAATGTGGTTTGGAAGTACACACGTGTGATGAAATACTCAGTATTTTTGGCATTCAATTTAGTGACATGAGGGATATTATTTCTTATTTTCTCGGAAAGCATGTTAAACTTCTCTTCAGAATCGAAGGAATCCTGAATGATTCTGAACAGCTGGGATTCTGTGGGTAATATCTCCCACGATGTGGAGACAATAGTGGGAGTGTATCTGTGCATATCAATCGTAATTGACGCATCAGAAACTAACTCCAACACCTTCCTAGCTACAGCAGAGATGTCCTTATCCAAAAATATAGTCATGTGAGGACCCAACACTCTCATATCCCAACATAATGGGCACACAAGATGGTTCTTATTGGCGTACGTCAGAATTTCGGTTTTAATTCTGCAATACATGCAGCCCGCACTTGAATCGGAATTGGACGCCTTCACGCGAGCGTCTCGGATGTCAGTCTACAAAAAAAAAAGGATACATTAAATAAGATAAGACGAAGGAGAGTAAATTAAGTTTGACAATACAAGTGCTTGACATGACAGTACCATTACAATCAAGAACAACCTATGAATTTGACAAGGCACAACCCTGTTTGAAGACACATCTCACTGCACCAGTCATCCTACAAGTAGGGCTGACAATTGCCAATGAATTCGTCAATTCAAACATAAGTTTATGCCAAGGCATCATCCATTAATTGATTCAGTATGACCATACACAAGTGCTTGACATTACAGTAACATTACAATCAAGAACAACCTATGAATTTGACAAGGCACAACCCTGTTTGAAGACACATCTCACTGCACCAGTCATCCTACAAGTAGGGCTGACAATTGCCAATGAATTCGTCAATTCAAACATAAGTTTATGCCAAGGCATCATCCATTAATTGATTCAGTATGACCATCCATTAATTGATTCAGTATGACCATCCATTAATTGATTCAGTATGACCATACACAAGTGCTTGACATTACAGTAACATTACAAACAAGAACAACCTATGAATTTGACAAGGCACAACCCTGTTTGAAGACACATCTCACTGCACCAGTCATCCTACAAGTAGGGCTGACAATTGCCAATGAATTCGTCAATTCAAACATAAGTTTATGCCAAGGCATCATCCATTAATTGATTCAGTATGACCATCCATTAATTGATTCAGTATGACCATACACAAGTGCTTGACATTACAGTAACATTACAAACAAGAACAACCTATGAATTTGACAAGGCACAACCCTGTTTGAAGACACATCTCACTGCACCAGTCATCCTACAAGTAGGGCTGACAATTGCCAATGAATTCGTCAATTCAAACATAAGTTTATGCCAAGGCATCATCCATTAATTGATTCAGTATGACCAAACACAAGTGCTTGACGTTACAGTAACATTACAATCAAGAACAACCTATGAATTTGACAAGGCACAACCTATGAATTTGACAAGGCACAACCCTGTTTGAAGACACATCTCACTGCACCAGTCATCCTACAAGTAGGGCTGACAATTGCCAATGAATTCGTCAATTCAAACATAAGTTTATGCCAAGGCATCATCCATTAATTGATTCAGTATGACCATACACAAGTGCTTGACATTACAGTAACCTACAACCTACGAATTTGACAAGGAAAGTACTTCACAAAAAACAAACTCACTAGGGGTTGCGTGAAGAAATCTGCTTCTGGGTTGAATGTAGCGTGCAGGATTCCTTTGGTGTTCACCTCAATGAAGGCTGCTCCCATGAGAATCGAGATGGTCATTATGCACATCAACAACTCTCCTCTTCGAGAGGACTTCAGGATGGACTTCACGGACATCCTTGTGCAATGGGGTTTCATGGGGAATGCAGTGTGTGTCAGGGTGTGTGCACAAACACACACATCTGTCTATCCATGCACCGCAACACAGCACTGTGCATGCACATGCACACACATGTGGCTATACATGCACACCCACACAGCACTGCGTAAGTACTTACACACACATCTGTCTATCCATGCATTGCCACACAGAACTGTGCACGCACATACACACACATCTGGCAAACCATGCACAAGACAACCACTTGCAAACACAAACACATTCAGCCAATCAAGCATGCACACACAGAACAACTGGCTACACATACTTTGTCGCACAGCCATGTGCTACAGTCGGCGGAACAGTAAAATGAAACATCCAAAAAACGGTATACGGCGGTGACAATCATATATTGTATGAGTGGATGGTCCTACAAAATGGCCCGTCCAGCAAAGAAACCTCCTTTCATGACGCATTGCACATCAACAAAGACCCCGTGTTCTTTTGGGCCACGGTACCGGGGAAGAGGCGATCGCTTAAGTGCGGCTGGTCCTTCAATGGACACTCTCGAAAGTACCGACAAAAGAACGATACGGAGTCTGCAGGATGGAGAGCCGTGATCTAAAAAAGAACCACGATATTCTCGTTAACATCCTGCAATTTGTTGATTCACAATCGTATTGGTGTTCCACTGCCCCGTGGGTTGCTACACCATTAGGTTACACCGTAAGGTGTGCCGTACACGAAGCGGTTTCATTTTAGTATTCCGTTGACTGTAATAATTCATTGTTATCATTTCAAATTACTCACCAAGATTGGATGTGTCTTTAAAAGCATCAGCCACCCCCCTTCCTTCAACTACCAAGGCTGCTCCGAACAATGAAGGACTACGCATTGACTCGATGGCTGCAGCCTTTAGCTTTTCAGCTTTCCTCCCACCTCGAGACTTATTCGAGGGTCCCTTAGTATTCTTGGCTACCTGGGTTGACTTGGGCATGTTTCCTGTGTTACGAAACAATGGAGCATAAAATCAGTCAGGCAGGCAGTGCAGCAGCAGCATTTGACTATCCTGTAATCTAGATCCTACCAGCTCAACTCGATCTAGCATCATGTCAGTTATCGAACAATTGCGACAGTGCAGGCAGGCATTGCAGAAGCAGCAGCAGCATTTGACTATCCTGTAATCTAGATCCTACCAGCTCAACTCGATCTAGCATCCTGTAAGTTATCGAACAATTGCGACAGTGCAGGCGGCATTGTAGAAGCAGCAGCAGCATTTGACTATCCTGTAAGCTAGGTCCGACCAACTCAACACGATCTAGCATCCTGTGAGCTATCGAACAATCGCGATAGTGCAGGCAGGCAGTGCAGCAACAGCATTTGACTATCCTGTAAGCTATATCCGACCAACTCAACTCGATCTAGCATCCTGTCAGTTATCGAACAGTCGCGACAGTGCAGGCAGGCAGGCAGTGCAGCAGCAGCAGCAGCAGCATTTGACTATTCTGTAATCTATATCCGACCAGCTCAACTCGATCTAGCATCCTGTCAGTTATCAAACAGTCGCGAGGTGTAGGCAGTCTAGATCCGACCAACTTCACCTGGTTGATTGAACAAACGCGATTGAGCGAGCGAGCAAAAGCACTTCCTGAGCAAAAGCACTTCGTGAGCAATGCAATTCGGCAATGCAATTCAAATTAGCGAACAGGCGGTGCAACTCGTCGCGAAATCATGGAAGCTATTTCAAAGACACCTCAACTTGGGCTTTCGAATTTCCAGGAATTGAGTGGTAACCAGCGAAAGATATGGTGCTTCCTCGCTGGACCGAGCATATGAACCTACCAAACCCTTATCATGTTTCAGCTGAAGCTCGCGGTCAGTGTGTGGTTTCGCATGTCCGGCCAGCTCGCGACACTACTACATATAGATGGAAACTATTATGCTACTACTACTATACTACTATACTACTATACTACTAATACTACATCGAGATGGAAACTACTATGCAGGTGGTGAGTGAGTGTGCGTGCGCGCGTGTTTTCCCAGCTACTGACGAAACCTTGTGGTGTTTTCACAGCTACTGACGACTGCGTGCGCGAGTGTTTTCCCAGCTACTGACGAAACCCTGTGGTGTTTTCCCAGCTACTGACAACTGCGTGCGCGAGTGTTTTCCCAGCTACTGACGAAACCTTGTGGTGTTTTCACAGCTACTGACGACTGCGTGCGCGAGTGTTTTCCCAGCTACTGACGAAACCCTGTGGTGTTTTCCCAGCTACTGACGACTGCGTGCGCGAGTGTTTTCCCAGCTACTGACGAAACCCTGTTTGACGACCCCCCCTGTGGTGTTTTCCCAGCTTTTGATTTTGTTTGGGCAATGATTTCACTGTTTGCACTGCTTTTCTTGCTGGCGCAGATCGTCCCTGACGTTATCGACCTGTCATGCTTGTCGTCTTCGGATGATGAGGACTCCTCCTTCTCCCCAATGGAGTCATTGGATACTTGCGACTCCCCCAATGTGGCCGTTAAGCTTGAGAGCGTCCCCAGCCCTCCTCCCCTGTCGCCATACTTCTCTTTCGATACCCCCCCCCCCAGCCCTCCTCCCCTGTCGCCATACTCCTCTTTCGATACCCCCCCCCCCCCCCAGCCCTCCTCCCCTGTCGCCATACTCCTCTGTCGCTACCCCCCCAGCCCTCCTCCCCTGTCGCCATACTCCTCTGTCGCTACCCCCCCCCCCTAGCCCTCCTCTGTCGCTACCCCCCCCAGCCCCTCCTCTGTCGCTACCCCCCCAGCCCTCCTCCCCTGTCGCCCATACTCCTCTGTCGCTACCCACCCCCCAAGCCCTCCTCTGTCGCTACCCCCCCCCAGCCCTCCCCTGTCGCTCCCCCCCCCCCCCCCCCCCCAGCCATGGGGTTGCATGGGGCATGCGGTGTGTACCATGGGGTTGCATGGGGCATGCGGTGTGTACCATGGGGCATGCTGTGTTTACCATGAGGTTGCATGGGGCATGCGGTGTGTGCCATGGGGTTGCATGGGGCATGCGGTGTGTGCCATGGGGTTGCATTGGACATGCGGTGTGTGCCATGGGGTTGCATGAGGCATGGGGTTGCATGGGGCATGCTATGTGTGCCATGGGGTTGCATGAGGCATGGGGTTGCATGGGGCATGCTGTGTGTGCCATGGGGTTGCATGAGGCATGGGGTTGCATGGGGCATGGGGTTGCATGGGGCATGCGGTGTGTGCCATGGAGTTGCATGAGGCATGGGGTTGCATGGGGCATGCTGTGTGTACCATGGGGCATGCTGTGTTTACCATGGGGTTGCATGGGGCATGCGGTGTGTGCCATGGGGTTGCATGGGGCATGCGGTGTGTGCCATGGGGTTGCATGGGGCATGCGGTGTGTGCCATGGGGTTGCATGGGCATGCGGTGTGTGCCATGGGGTTGCATCACCACACACAGTTTTCAATTCAATTCAATTCAATTCATTGGGTGCTGCAGGTCGATTTTATTCGACGATCTTGCAAAGGTCGGCACGCCAACTTTTTCAGAGATGATTCTAGATTCCAATTCCACAGCATTGTGGATGTGAAGATGGTGTTTGGGAGTGATTGTGTTGGTGTGGTGGAGCCTCACTACCTCTACATCCCAATGTTCCGAGTAAATAATGGCATTCCTGCCTCCCGACGGATTTTTTGAAATTTCTACTCAGAATTTATTTGACTGACTGACTGACTGACTAACTGATTGCATAATTGACTGACTGACTGACTGACTAACTGATTGCATAATTGACTGACTGACTTACTGACGTTGCACAAAAATTTTGACGTTGCACACAAAAAAAAAATTAGGTTGTTCTTGATTGTAATGTTACTGTCATGTTATGCACTTGTGTATGGTCATACTGAATCAATTAATGGATGATGCCTTGGCATTTTGTAATGTTACTGTCATGTCAAGCACTTGTGTATGGTCATACTGAATCAATTAATGGATGATGCCTTGGCATTTTGTAATGTTACTGTCATGTCAAGCACTTATGTTTGAATTGACGAATTCATTGGCAATTGTCAGTCCTACTTGTAGGATGACTGTTGCAGTGAGATGTGTCTTCAAACAGGTTTGTGCCTTGTCAAATTCATAGGTTGTTCTTGATTGTAATGTTACTGTCATGTCAAGCACTTGTGTATGGACATACTGAATCAATTAATGGATGATGCCTTGGCATTTTGTAATGTTACTGTCATGTCAAGCACTTGTGTATGGTCATACTGAATCAATTAATGGATGATGCCTTGGCATTTTGTAATGTTACTGTCATGTCAAGCACTTATGTTTGAATTGACGAATTCATTGGCAATTGTCAGCCCTACTTGTAGGATGACTGGTGCAGTGAGATGTGTCTTCAAACAGGGTTGTGCCTTGTCAAATTCATAGTTTGTTCTTGATTGTAATGTTACTGTCATGTCAAGCACTTGTGTATGGACATACTGAATCAATTAATGGATGATGCCTTGGCATTTTGTAATGTAACTGTCATGTCAAGCACTTGTGTATGGTCATACTGAATCAATTAATGGATGATGCCTTGGTATTTTGTAATGTTACTGTCATGTCAAGCACTTATGTTTGAATTGACGAATTCATTGGCAATTGTCAGCCCTACTTGTAGGATGACTGGTGCAGTGAGATGTGTCTTCAAACAGGGTTGTGCCTTGTCAAATTCATAGGTTGTTGACTGACTGACTGACTGACTGACTGACTGACCGCATATTTGACTGACTGACTAACTGATTGCATATTTGACTGACTGACCGCATAATTGACTGACTGCATGATTGACACACATTATTCACGTTGTGCGCAGGTGCGGTGGAATGACCCTTACACCGCCGAGGACGACACCTGGGAGTCGGTCGACGATCTGCTGGACTTGCAAGTGTTCGCTGCCTTCATGCGCAGCGACACCTGGGTGGCGTTCGTGAAGGAGAATGCGGATGCGGTCAAGGGGTGGGAGAGGATCCGTCAATAATATTTTGCAACACAACCAAATTTGATTCATTTATTTGCATACACCAAATTTGTTTCATTTAGTTTGTATACACCAAATTTTATTCATTTAGTTGCATACACAAAATTTGATTTATTGAGTTGCATACACCAAATTTGATTTATTGAGTTGCATACACCAAATTTGTTTCATTTAGTTGCATACATAAAATTTGATTTATTGAGTTTGTATACACTTATAAGTATTAATAAAATATGATTCACAGGATGTGCCAGCCACATTGTAATGTCTAAAGTCATCTGATATAGCCTCTGATATCTGAGGTACTGTCGCCCTTTCCCTTCTTATACCTCGCTTGCCGCCTGGCATGCCATCACGATTGTAAACTTAGCACCTTCCTGTAACAGTCCTCACGAGATAATACTCCGGAAGCTAAAGGTTGCAACAGTTGACTCGTTTGCTTCCCGAAAATAAAGAAACCTAACAGTGTATAAGGAACTAAATATCAGAATGCCATGTATGGCAACCAACGCTTCTGTAAAATTGGCAAGGCCTCCGATGCCCTTGGTCCCCCGTACCCCCGGATGTGTAATAAGAAATTCATAGGTTCGAGGATATACAGGTTGCTTAAATTCAACGGTTATCGCTCACCACGCCGTCCCGTGTTCCACTGCAACAGTCTTCCACGCCTGTTACCCTGTCCGTAGATCCCGAGCTCCCGAGCTCCCGCGCACCTGCAGTGCCTTCCACAGTTGCCGCCGCAACAACCAAAGGAAAAGGATCTCAGTTACAGAATCTTCTCTGATTGCTAGCCCCCCCCCGCTGGACCGCAAGTACGTTGCCCCGGCAACAAACCCCTCTCTGCGTCTATACCCAAGACCCCGCTGGACCGCCAGTAAGTTGCCCCGCAACAAACCCCTCTCTGAGTCTACCCAAGACCCCGCTGGACCGCAAGTACGTTGCCCCGGCAACAAACCCCTCTCTGAGTCTACCCACCCACCCCCCTGCGGAACACCAACCACCCCACTGCGTCACGCCATCAATTCCCTCCTCCCTAATCCCGACGTCACCTTACCTCTCTGGCCCCGCAAGCCAAATCTCCTGCCCAAAGCCCCCACCCCCCCCCCACCCCCCCCCCTTCCTGCCCGATCTCTATACCCGTCTTCTTCCTATCCCTATCCAGGATATTAAATTCTCCTATTTCCATCTCCCCTAATTCTGTTCATCACCCTCGCACCCTCAACCCAAGCCATCGCCATGTCCCAAGCGCCAAATGATGGTAAGGGTGGTACCGATATATTCGTCGACTGGTACACAAACCTTGTCGCACCCCTGCTCGTCAGATCATCAGTTTTCTCAGTACTCGATGCTGATTTAGACTACCAGCCCATAGATGAACCATCAGATGGATCTAACTACCCCAGGAACAGCAGAATCACACATGTATCCAACTACATGGCTATGAACCACATTCTGGACAACTGCCCTCCAGCCATATCTGCTCTAATAGACGCGCGTACCAACAACGCAGCCCTATCTGCTCTAATAGACGCACGTACCAACAACGCAGCCCTATCTGCTCTAATAGACGCGCGTACCAACAACGCAGCCCTATCTGCTCTAATAGACGCGCGTACCAACAACGCAGCCCTATCTGCTCTAATAGACGCGCGTACCAACAACGCGCTACATTCGGCAGGATTGGGGCCAGGGATTTTACTTAAAACCATCCATTCAAAAAGGTGTAAACCCCTACTACGACTCATATAATCCACTAACAACACCTCTCTGCGACTACCCAGCCTCTGCCCAGGATGCTGCCATCGCTCCTCCTACCCCAGTTCACCAGCCCTCTACGTCCTCGTCTGCCGACAACGAGTCTACTGCACCACCCTCGCCAACCTCGGACGGGGAGCCATCCGATATCCGAGCTTTCCAGGATGCTGCAGTAACTATGGACCAGCCCGTCCCTCCCAGTCCACGACGATAAGCTGACCGAGGTCTGTGTCAACTGCAGTGGCAGAGGACACTATGGGAAGCAGTGCTTCTCATCAACCCCAGTGGCCCCTGCAGACACAGTCTGTACAATGTGCCATGGATATGGGCACCTTGATCCAGCCTGTCCAAACCCCTGCATGAAGACCCCCGTTATGGAATCCCCACCAGACAGCTCTGGAGACAACTCTGGAGATGAAGATACCACTCTGAAGGTGCCCCGGCCACTGGAATAGTTACTGCCTACACTCGGACAAGGGAATTATGTTACATAATATCCCGAGTCCCCCCAAATCCTCTTGTATGTGTTTATCTTCTACACTTCGCTCGACACTGCGTTCTGTAAAGAACCTGTCATCTTGTAATCAATTTTGCGTCCTACCACAACATCCAGTTTGCAATATTTCTTTGGCCTCGCAAGAATTCCGGGGCGGATTGGGTACATTGTAAATTCCCTGTAACAGTCCTCACGAGATAATACTCCGGAAGCTAAAGCCCACAGTTCACATGGATTCATTGATTCGTTGATCATTCTACACTCGTCCAAAAGCATGCGATAATGCAAACGCACGCACACGCACGTGAAGAAGAGTGATAGATAGATTTACAACACAGGATCACGCACGTTTCGTGCAGGGGCGAAGCCCGGCATTTGAGGTCTTTAGGTTGCATGGGGCATGTTGTGTGTTCCACGGGGTTGCATGGGGCATGCGGTGTGTGCCATGGGGTATGCTGTGTGTACCATGGGGCATGCTGTGTTTACCATGGGGTTGCATGGGGCATGTGGTGTGTGCCATGGGGTTGCATGGGGCATGCTGTGTGTACCATGGGGTTGCATGGGGCATGCGGTGTGTACCATGGGGTTGCATGGGGCATGCGGTGTGTACCATGGGGTGGCATGGGGCATGCGGTGTGTGCCATGGGGTTGCATGAGGCATGGGGTTGCATGAGGCATGGGGTTGCATGGGGCATGCGGTGTGTGCCATGGGGCATGCTGTGTGTACCATGGGGCATGCTGTGTTTACCATGGGGTTGCATGGGGCATGCGGTGTGTACCATGGGGTTGCATGGGGCATGCGGTGTGTACCATGGGGTTGCATGGGGCATGCGGTGTGTGCCATGGGGTTGCATGGGGCATGCGGTGTGTGCCATGGGGTTGCATGGGGCATGCCCGGAGGTTCGTGTCGCGAGCTGCCCGGACATGCGAAACCACACGCTGCCCGGACATGCGAAACCACACGCTGGCCGGAGGTTCGTGTCGCTAGCTGGCTGACAGCAAACGCTCGCATCGGTGAAAGGTGACGTGTAACAGGATAGACATCACAAACGTCGCGATCTTCAGCTGAAACATGATAAGGGTTTGGTAGGTTCATATGCTCGGTCCAGCGAGGAAGCACCATATCTTTCGCTGGTTACCACTCAATTCCTGGAAATTCGGAAGCCCAAGGTGAGGTGTCTTTGAAATAGCTTCCATTATTTTGCGACGAGTTGCATCGCCTGTTCGCTAATTTGAATTGCATTGCCGAATTGCATTGCTCAGGAAGTGCTCGCTCGCTCGCTCAGGAAGTGCTTGCTCGCATCGCTCAGGAAGTGCTTGCTCGCATTGCTCAGGAAGTGCTTGCTCGCTCGCTCAATCGCGTTTGTTCAATCAACCAGGTGAAGTTGGTCGGATCTAGCTTACAGGATAGTTGTTAGATGCTGCTGCTGCTGCAATGCCTGCCTGCACTGTCGCGACTGTTCGATAACTGACAGGATGCTAGATCGAGTTGAGCTGGTCGGATATAGCTTACAGGATAGTCAAATGCTGCTGCTGCAATGCCTGCCTGCACTGTCGCGATTGTTCGATAGCTTATAGGATGCTATATCCAGTTGAGCTGGTCGGATCTAGCTTACAGGATAGGCAAATGCTGCTGCTTCTGCACTGCTTCTGCACTGCTTCTGCACTGCTTCTGCCTGCCCGCACTGTCGCAATTGTTTGATAACTTACAGGATGCTAGATCGAGTTGAGCTGGTCTGACCTAGCTTACAGGATAGTCAAATGCTGCTGCTGCTTCTGCACTGCCTGCCTGCCTGCACTGTCGAAATTGTTCGATAACTTACAGGATGCTATATCGAGTTGAGCTGGTCGGATATAGATTATAGGATAGTCAAATGCTTCTGCTGCACTGCCTGCCTGCACAATCGCGATTGTTCTATAGCTTATAGGATGCTAGATCGAGTTGAGTTGGTCGGACCTAGCTTACAGGATAGTCAAATGCTGCTGCTGCAATGCCTGCCTGCACTGTCGCGATTGTTCGATAGCTTACAGGATGCTATATCCAGTTGAGCTGGTCGGATCTAGCTTACAGGATAGGCAAATGCTGCTGCTGCTTCTGCACTGTCGCAATTGTTCGATAGCTTACAGGATGCTAGATCGAGTTGAGATGGTCGGACCTAGCTTACAGGATAGTTAAATGCAGCTGCTGCTTCTGCCTGCCCGCACTGTCGCAATTGTTCGATAGCTGACAGGATGCTATATCGAGTTGAGCTGGTCGGATATAGATTACAGGATAGTCAAATGCTGCTGCTGCACTGCCTGCCTGCACTATCGCGATTGTTCGATAGCTTATAGGATGCTAGATCGAGTTGAGCTGGTCGGACCTAGCTTACAGGATAGTCAAATGCTGCTGCTGCAATGCCTGCCTGCACTGTCGCGATTGTTCGATAGCTTACAGGATGATATATCCAGTTGAGCTGGTCGGATCTAGCTTACTGGATAGTCAAATGCTGTTGCTGCACTGCCTGCCTGACTGATTTTATGCTCCATTTTTTCGTAACACAGGAAACATGCCCAAGTCATCTTATGTCAACTTGACAGGCTATATATCGTCGTCGTCAGAGGACCAAGGTACATGCAATTGTTTGCTTTCAATATAATGTACAACTCCGATGTCGTTTTACATTTAATGGGCGTTCCTGCATCCCGGCCGATTTTTAATGGTTGCGAAACATGGTCTGGAGCGGAATTGTGATTCCTCTGGGCTGATATCTCAGGCTTGCGAGTCGTTCCAGAGGCTCTAAATTCTGAGTAGAAATTTTCATGCACCCTGCGATTTCGTTTTACATTTCCATCCTGCACGGGTTTTCATTTATTCCTGTGACTTACAGATGAAGAGGATGAGGTGGTTGAGGATGAGGATGAGGTGGTGAGATTGAGGATGAGGTGGTTGAGGATGAGGAATTTGGAGGTGGTTGAGGATGAGGATTGAGGTGGTTGAGAATGAGAATGAGTCGAAGTGGTGAGATATGAGGTCGAGGTGGTTGAGATCGCAGCCGCCCTCTGACTGTGCGACGTGCCTCCATAGCTGGCCCTAGTACTGAGTGCCTCTGACTGTGCGACGTGCCTCCATATCTGGCTCTATTACTGTTGTGCCTCAGACTGTGCGACGTGCCTCTATAGCTGGCCCCTAGTACTGATGTGCCTCTGACTGTGCGACGTGCCTCCATATCTGGCTCTAGTACTGTTGTGCTCAGACTGTGCGACGTGCCTCTATAGCTGGCCCTAGTACTGATGTGCCTCTGACTGTGCGACGTGCCTCCATAGCTTGCCCTAGTACTGTGAGCCTCTGACTGTGCGACGTGCCTCCATAGCTGGCCCTAGTACTGATGTGCCTCTGAATGTGCCGACGTGCCTCCATAGCTTGCCCTAGTATGTTGTGCCTCTGACTGTGCGAAGTGCCAAACGTGGGCAGAGAGCAGTGGAAGTGGACTTGACGCATGAGGACGAAGATGAGGGTGCCTCGGGTGCTAAATTCCCCTGGTGTCATGCAAGGAATGCAGAGCAAAGGCTAGATAGAGAAGACTATTGGAAAAGAAGCCGATTAAAGTGTGAGTTCCGTTCGCGACGGCAGCTACGTTAGTGATTTGATTGATGGAAAATGGACACCTTGGGATTTTGACAAGTTGACCATCAATCTTTGTAACCGATCAAAACACGTTCAGAAGTGTCTTCGCTCATGCTGTCTCACATTGTGCGAGTTAAAGCGTTAACATTGTTGCTACATAATGATTCGTTTCGTGTAGGGGCGAAGCCCGGCATTTGAGGTCTTTAGGTTGCATGGGGCATGTTGTGTGTACCACGGGGTTGCATGGGGCATGCGGTGTGTGCCATGTGGTTGCGGTGTGTGCCATGTGGTTGCATGAGGCATGGGGCATGCGGTGTGTGCCATGGGGTTGCGGTGTGTGCCATGGGGTTGCGGTGTGTGCCATGGGGTCATGAGGCATGGGGCATGCGGTGTGTGCCATGGGGTTGCATGAGGCATGGGGCATGCGGTGTGTGCCATGGGGTTGCGGTGTGTGCCGTGTGGTTGCTGTGTGTGCCATGGGGTTGCATGGGGCATGCGGGGTGTGCCATGGGGTTGCATGAGGCATGGGGCATGCGGTGTGTGCCATGTGGTTGCTGTGTGTGCCATGGGGTTGCATGGGGCATGCGGTGTGTGCCATGGGGTTGCATGAGGCATGGGGCATGCGGTGTGTGCCATGGGGTTGCGGAGCGGGTTTCGCGATCTATTTATTCTTCCATTATTTCATTATTTCATTCACAAAACCCATTCACCACATCAATAAATCCCTACTTATCCCCATTTGTTTCTTCACGTCCAAGGTAAACACGATCAATATCATCGACTATTCATTGGTTCTTCATTTGATGACTACAACATTTAATTCCACGCACTTGTTTTCCCTCAGACACAACAATCAACATCATGGGATCCGTCCCATATCATGGGATCCCAACCGAGGTGTGGCTACACATAGCATCATTGACTGTGGACCGTAGCGGATCCTCAACGCCTTTTCCGTGGGCGTTGAGCCGCTCCATGCAAAAGGCAGCGTCGGAGACCCCTGGGTACATGCGGCATCTGTTGGTGACTAGATTCCGCTCCATGCGGAAGGCAGTTCGTGCCATGCAATCAATGGGAAACATGAAGTGCACACTCGCTTTAGTCCAAGATAACTCTGATGTCTCTCCCAAAGTAGCACGCGCTTGCATGCTCAGTGAGACTCGGGCGGCCATACACAGTGACGGGAGCATTGAAGCTTTGAGATGCATGCAAGAATACTGGAAGGATGTCATCAATGACAATCTCGTCATTGAGTGCATGGGCCTGGCCATCAGACGCAACCGCCCAGACATCGTGAGGAGTTTCCTCATCACTGGAGGACCCGTGCGTCTCCGTCGGAACCTCTTCGACGACCCATTCATGATTGCCTGCAAGTTTGGGTACGCTGAGGTCGTGCAGATCCTACTGGACGCTAATGCGATAGACAGAACTGGCTACGCCGACGATCACTATGACAAGGCATTCGCCCACGGGCACATTACCATCATGCACATGCTATTCGAGAGAGGCCTCACTTCATTGGACGCATGTACAATGGCTAACATGGCATTCAGTGTACTTTTTCGGGATAAACCTTTCGAGATCAGACAGGACGAGGAGGGTATCATGAGAGCCGCAGCACACGTCGTGAGCGGCTGCAACTGCAATGTGTGTATGTCGACCAAAAACTTGCAGTCGCAGATGCACGCCCTGGCGAGGCACCTGATGTAGCTAGTGATTGTGGATTAAATAATTAAATTATTAATAATATTATTATGAACAATTTGTTCATAATATGAGGAGTGTGGCGCGCGATCATGATGAAATTGGAGTACCTATATCCCCAATGATTGGGTCTGTATAAAGTTAGACACATTGGTACTGGACTGGACATGAACAAGTTTCTTGGAGTGTTATATTTTCGCAAAATTCCACATTGCTCTTGTAGTTACATTTTTGTCCCACTTTATTTGAGAACAAACTGTGCCTAGTATTTACACATCGACACATTTGTCCCTCTTCAACGTCAATTTTGTAAAAAATCTTAAATTGACAATACAAGCTGCCAAGCATCACTGTATCTACGCCAGCCAGAGATTTCGATGTACTGCCCTGGACGCGTCGGAATTTTCCGGTGGTGGGTTCAGAAGTTGCGCTGAAGTAAAGCCACGCCAGCCAGAGATTACGATGTAGTGTGTCTGCTGGTTGATGTTACACTGTGGGCTCCCCTCCGGTCGCCCACCCGCTCGGTTCCTCGCGGACTCCTTTGTGGGGGCTCCCCTCCGGTAGCCCCCGGTCGCTCCGCTGGGGGGAGGTAAAAGGGGCTCCGCCACTTGTTTAATGTGGTACGGACGACACAGTGTTCCGCCGTTTGCGTGAGGATGACGGGGCTATGAAGTTTTGTCAACGACTTCACCCGCATCCGATACTTTCTCGTTGCATTTTGTTAATTTTCTGCAATTCGATGCGTTCATGCGGAGCGCGCCGGCCCACTCAATCCATTCATCAAGCGTCCGTTCTTTTTTGTCGGAGGACTCATTATTAATATAAAGCAACTATTTATGTGTGTGTGTAATACACTTGTTGTCATGACTTCTACAGGCATTGTTCCCATGTCGATAAGCTATATGAATCGCACCGTCCACGTGCTCCGGAGTGACATGGCGCCAGACATAGTCATCAAGCTTCAAAGCTTGTCAAACCACACGGGACGCGTTTGGACAGAGAATGCAGATGGTATCACAGTGTTCACACCTGAGCTGAGTGTGCATGATACAACAGATGTAACTACCATTAAGGCTGCGCGCGTGGAGAACACCTACATCATCGAGATTAATCGGTCATATGTCATCGCTTACTGCGGCATTCAAATTCTAAGGATTTGCAGACAGCAGCAGCAATCTATGTTTGTGTGCAAAGGTTCCACTATGGATGCTACAACTTGACATGGAGGATCATAGTGGTTAGGGTAGCGAATGTTCGTGAGGAACAACTACCTCAGATGAAGGCTTACTGTGACACTGATGATCGACTTACTCGGGTGTCCACTTCCCGATGACTGTATCGAACACAAACATGCACTGGGGGAGCGTCGCGCCGCCGCCTGTAACTTTACACTAATTTCAAAGATGCATACAACAATCGTCGAACGTAATTTGACAAGTACAAGTGTGACCTACAGTCATCGGGATAAAATGAAACAGATGGAAATGATATATGTTTCATTTTAATGTTCCGCCGACTGTAGAGTTAGAAACGCTTTGGTGTGAATCGCATGGTAATGTAAGGGTGTAGCAACCCACAAACGCTCGGGATATTGTAACCACCTTCTTTATTCCTCCTATAATTAAAGCGGCTCTACCGTTGCCCGGGACACTCATAGTAATATGGATCCAGATCTCCCGTGTATCGACAAGTGGCGTACCAATAGATATAGTCGTAGCAAAGGCTCAGTCTTTTATTCCTTGGTATTCCCTAAGAATTATCCATTTTTGTGGAAACAATTCAAATGACCTTTCTTTTATTAAAAATAACGCTGCTCGTACTCCATTCGTGGTTCTAGTACCAACTCCCTAAACAGTTTATGTTTGTACAAGGCAGCTGCCTCTCATCTAAGACGACTAGATTGGATTCAAGATTCCTATATTACCTATTTCCTGTGCATTTAACTGTTCCAGTGTTTGTACCGGTTTCCTGCACTGTTCAAAATCATTCTCATTGTATGTCCATCTTTTCGCTTTGTATGCATTTATGACATCGTTGCAAGTGTAGCAATAGCCAGGTTTGGCGCCGTAAAACCAAGAGGCAACAGCGGGTGGTTTCTGCTGCAATTGTGAGACCGAGGCCGTAGCGGGTGGTTTCTGCTGTAATTGAGCAAACGAGGCCTTAGCGGGTGGTTTCTGCTTTAATTGAGCGAAGGCGGCCTTGAAATTGGCGACGTCTCCCTTTGTCATACATATCCCGTCAATGCAGACCTTGGCAGTGGCTCCAGTTACATTCAAAATTCCTTTGGCCGACAGACCGGTTGAGAAATTCACCTTGTGTCCAATGCCTTTTGTTTACGTTCGATTGCGACGATGTGGGAATTAAGGTCGTTAGATCTTGTGTTGACCGTCGCTAAACCGTCTTTCAACATCGTATTAATCTTCACATCAGACTGCTTTCGCTTTTCCAGAGAAGAGGAATGCATGGTGTCCGCTTGTTGAGAGCGTTTGAACTCGGCATTCGACCGCAATACGAGATCTCCCAACTCGTCTTCATGTGTGCTGATCTCTCTTCGCAGGGAAATGTGCGAGGCGATGAGAAAGCCGGCGACGACCATGTACAGTAAAATAGATATAAATGCTACTAAGGATTCCATCTGTCAAAATTGTATACAGATAATGTTACAGTATATTTTTCATTTCACTGTTCCGCTGACTGTATTGGAACAACGGATAATATTTACTGTCTGCTGGATACTGAAGAGTGACCAATGCCGTGGCGTGACCAATGCCGTGGCGGCAGCGTGGGAACACCTTGTCGTCTGGGACTTACTTACGAAAACTTGACCAATTCAAGTGCCGAACCCTGCTTGGCCGTTGAATTTTAGTTCCCCGGAATTCACCACCCTACCCATGCAGCCTCATGTAATCCATGCCAACCCATGAGATACATGTTTATTCAGTTAGCTTTAACTAAAAACACATCTTAGCTTTAACTAAAAACACATCTTAGCTTTAACTAAAAACTAAAAACACATCTTAGCTCATGGGTGCATTGCCACAAGATGTGTTAGACACGATCATCAACATGATTGATACGCAAACAAAGATCTTGCTGTACGACTCAAAGGTGTTGCATGATCTAGTTTCGTTAACAATGTATAAAAATATAGAGCAAGACATTTTTTCGGAATTCAAGGTGCAACACAACAAGCAGCTGCAGTCTTGTCTCAACTGCTTACAATATCATGTGTGGAGTGACGGGACTCCAATGAAGAACAGGTGTAGGCACTTCTATAAAATTGTCAGGGGCCGAACACGTATCCGCGCTGAATGACAAGTGCATTGCTCACAAACTCAGCAAAAACGCACACTCCATCTCGGGAACAACAATTATTTCAACAAAAAATAAATACTGAAGAATTCTTCCTATTTTAAACGTGAACACCTCTTAAAAGATAAATTTTCTTTGTTCGCCTGCGTAAAATCCTTCTTCGTCGATACAAACAACGTTAGAACTTTCTCTGTACTTGTCACAGAAAATTTCTACATTTTCTTTTGAATGCCCGTAGATAATTATAATGTATGCACAGGATTCACTCTTTGCCCCCCTGGTCTATTTTCGCGAGTCAGTTGTTTCAATTCGCTGATTGTGACACTACATGCATCGAGAGCATCCTCTGTGATGTCGAACCCCTTCTCCTGCGCCCACATCAGTGCTTGACGGCCGCAGAAAAGTCCATTGTCATCTCTGATGGCTGGCAATGAAGTCACCTCCCACACCGAGAGTAGTTCAGTAACGCAATATGTAAGGGGCTCATCCAGTGCTATGATGCAAAACCCCATGATTTCCTGTAGTGGATGGAATATATGGTTGTATGCTTCAAGTGACGGACAAGAGGCAGATACGATGACAAATTTGTGTCCCATGTTGGTTGTTATTAATACATAAGCGACAATATTTGGAAATAAATGTACGACATCGCCGTTATAAAATTGGCGTTAAGAATTCTCGACATACAAGAAAAGCGCAGGAGCGGGTCGGAAGCTGTTACGTTTGTCACAGACCACTTGTAGAGTCCGCCCACCAAGCTTCATTGTATTCATCCAGCTTGACGTGTGTACGAACGTGGATGACTTGACAGTTCAGGTCGCCTATCACCGACGCTGTCTGCCTCTGTATACCCCTCCAAGAGATGCCGTGCCAAAATTCACATGCTTGAATATAAGGATGTGAGTACGATGACATGGGTACGTACACCCCTCAACGTTGCCCAAAAGCAACGATCTTCAGTTTTTAGAGTATAAGGCGTGCTTTATTTACAAATAAAGCCCAATACAAATGCCACCAACGTACACAGTCACCGTTCAGTATACAGACGACAGTAGTCCGATATCAGGTTTCATTTGCAGTATTCGAACTGTGGAAGATTCCTTGTTGGCATGTCAGGGGGGAATAGGGGGAACAATATCAGAGGCTATCGATGACTTTAGACATCGGGTTACAATGTGGCTGGCATATCCTGAGAATCATGGATTCTCTGCCTGGCCAACGCCTCTCACCGACATCTCTGAGATCAAAAACGTAATTAGGACTTTTAGTTGGACACCAGAGTGATTGGGATCATAATTCGTGGATTCATGCAACCCAAGACCACAAATTTTGTCGCGAGAGGGGGATGGATGCGTGCGAATGAATGCGAATCTGCGCAGCAAATGGAAAGAAAGTCACACCAAACAAAACTTTTAGATCCCCTAACTTTCTTGGCTTGGTGTCAGAATTGAACGATTCCAAAAGCGTCTCCCATGCAAACCCACCTATTGAATGCGTTTCCGCGATCTCCTTTCTCAGAATCGCGAGTGAACTTTGTGAAACTCGCAAGCCAAGTCGTAGGTCTGCTCTCGAAGCAAAAATAAATTCAGGCCACATTAATTGTATTATAAACATATCGCTCTCTGGCAGAGAAACAATATGTGCCTCACTCGCTCAAGTTTGCAGACATGGCGTGACACCTATCCTAACAGCCACACCATTCCAGATGCTGACATGGATGTAGCATTGCAGATGTACTCGAACCTATGGCCCACTCTTGACCATAGCAGACATTACTGCCTGAACCCTTTGATCTTGGCTGCCGAGCTCCTAGAGCACGCTGGGGTGGGGCTCTACCCCAATGTTAAACGCTTCAAGGGTGAGAAAGGTCGGCGTTACAAGTACACAATAGAGCAAATGATCTTAACAGGAACCACTCATGGCATCGTTTTCAACGGGACAACCGTCGTAGACCTAGATTCTCGTTAGAAATTATGCGTTTCTTGTGTACTCAGGTGAATGTAGATAAGGGGGAAATCGTGTGTTTACTGTACTCAGGGTCAAATATTTGACGAAATGCGTTGGCGTCTCCCGCAGTATGATGATGATGAAGAAGAGCCAGATCATCAATTTTGCCACCATGAACATGAGCTGCCAACCGACTCGCCCTCTTCATCATCCAGTAGCAAGGCACTTTTGTTGTATGTGGATTATACTTATGTTCCAACGGATCACATTCAGAGGACTTTATGTGTGCACATGCGTGAAGCAGGAACCATGTTGGGCAAGAATGTGGATGGTTTGGACATACCAGGTCACCACAGCACGTAGGTTCGCTTTTTGCACCCACTCGACTTTCATGTCGCTGTGCTTCCTGGGCACTTGAAGAAGGCGGAGCTGATGGATATGTTGGATGATCACGTGGCACACTCACATGATGACTTGGTGCTCGTGATCGTATTGTGTGGTCATGGATCCTCCGGCCAACTCGTCATGAACAACGGGGCGAAGGTGTCACTGGAGGAGGTGTCACATGCGACAATGCATCACAGAGGAACAGTGTTGCCTTTCATGTTGTTTTGCGGTGCGCGGCCTTCCGAGGGCCTCAACCCACTGAGAGGGATCAAGAACAACAACAAACTTCGACGGTGCATGTTCATCTTTGCAACCGATGACGCAGTCTTGAACTGGCAAACACTGAATGCATTTGTGAAAGCGATCGGCAGCATCATGGATACCAGGGAATGTTGTTGTTACTCTGGGATTGAGGACGCCATTCGCTGTCACATGCGTGTGTTCAACGGATCCGTCTTGCATCTGGTGGGGGCAAACAACGAGATGCGAGGTTCTTTGTTTCAACCGGCATTCGTCATGCAGAGAGAGGTGAGCTTGGCTTGTACCAAAGAGGCTACTCGGAATATATTCGATAACCTCTTCAACCTGCTGCACCCCCCAACGTTGCCCAAAAGCAACGATCTGCAGTCTGGATGATTATAAGGTGTGTCCCACTTTATTTGAGAACTACAGTCGGCGGAACAGTAAATGAAACATCAAAAAAACGGTATAAGGCGGTAATATATATAGCTTGAATAGTTGTATACAGGATGGACAAAAAGACCGTATCGGAGCTTAGGGCGATGATGCTCGCTGATGCTATCGAAGCTGATGATGTGTTCGAAGAACTCTGCCGCCGGGCTGAGGTAACCGAGGCAGCCGAGGCAGCCGAGGCAGCCGAGGCAGCTGCTGCTGTGCCTCCTCAGCCTGTACATCCGACGTACGTATCGGCAATTGTTGCTCGCACTCTCTTTTCATGCGCAGTTCAAGCTCGTTTTGGTATGCCGTTTTTGTAAAACCGTTGAATTTACCCGTATATCCTATGAATTTCTTATTACACATCCGGGGGTCCGGGGTAGATGTAGTAAGAAAGACAATGAATTCTCCATAGGGGTCAACTCCCCCGTGGCTGCTGTCCTTTACGAACAGGGATTTTCTGTTCGAAATGCCTTCAGGAAGATGCCGTCTCTCCCGTGCCTTCGGGAATGACGAAATGTCTGCATTGGAAAAGGTGGCAGTGTTGGACAGCATTGCGGCGGCGAGGAGGAGAGAATAAAAAATGCACTTTTTTATATAATTGGTGTGTTCATGTGGCATGAGACATGCTTCTTGTGGCACGAGCTGGCCAGTCATCTATCTGCGGTCGACATGTATGTATTATCCTTGACATGCAATGCTGCTAGGAAGTACTACATGCGCAATCTACTCCAGCTTGCGGTATTTGACGTCACAGAACTGTCATTGCGAAGTGCATGGACCATTCTGTCGCATGTGCACTGCAAGCAGGTAGCCATTCCCACGAGCTTGCGCCAAACTGAGTTCCTACACAACAAAAGAGTATTGACAACAGGGGCTGACTGGGCAGCACGCAAGGGACACTTGCCCCTATTGCAATGGCTGCTGTTGAATACTGAGGAGGTCTGCACGACTTATGCATTCGACTTGGCAGCACGCAATGGGCAGATGAACGTTCTGTTGTGGCTGCATGACAATGGCTTAGGCGGCACTAGGACATCGGCCGATTGGGCGGCATATACTGGTCACCTACATATTGTAAAATGGTTGTATGACAACACAAACTTTAAGTGTTCTGAGAATGCTACCATGATTGCTGCAGGCAATGGGGACCTTGAAATGTTGCTGTGGTTGCACGCGCAAGGTGTCACATGTAACACGAGTTGTGCAAACTTTGGATTCGCCTGCGAGCATGAAGGAATTTTGCAGTTCCTTGAATCCGTGGGATGCAAACGATGCATAGACGAAGCAAACACTAACATCATAAAAAATATTCGACACATCATTGAGTGTGAGCGACTAACATCCGCTCGGAACTGAAGCGTTGTTGCACTAGTGTACACACGACAATTTGTTTGACTAAGCTTTTTCACATGTATTTTGAATGTGGCTCCCGCGTCCAATCAGGCAGCTCTGGTCATGTTGGATGGCAAGGAACCTGACATGAAGACGAAAGAATGTTCCCTACCTTGTTTTTGCCAAGACGGTCCCTCGTCTAGCCTCATCCGGTGGTAGACCCAAGTAGGACTCAGTGCCTTGCACACTGCTACTTGTCCAGTCCCCCTGCGTACAATGAACACGAAAAAATTTCCTTTTCCCCTGCCCCCGCCACTCCGATGCACAACATCTGAGCGGCCTGTGTCACAAGTCGACGTCCCTCAGCACCCCTTCCAAGACCTTGCTCGCCACATTCTTCACCCACCCCTCGTCCACTTTTTATAAATGTACAAGGTACATAGCATGGAAAATTTACCATATACAACGATAACTTTTGCCAACATACGAGACACATTTGGTGGCCGTGACAACACCAATGCAATATACTTGTCAGATTACATGCCAAGCGGAATGTTTTCAAGCAACATTGATTTCTCGGAAGAAGAGGAAGGTAGTAGTAAGAAAATAGAAATACTTAGGGGAAAAGGGAAGATGCAAATTTCCAATGTGCAATACATAAACGTGTCCCCAACCATTGTGCGGATAAGTTGGCAAGGTTCGAACTATAGCAGTTCCAAAGTAATTTGGCTGGGTGGATCCTCATCGATACCCTATGGCGTGTTCACGGTCGATGTACCAGGGATGGTGCCAAATAGCATTTCAGGTATAACATTGACACCTGTTTCCTCGACTAACAAGGAAGGCAGTGCTTCTTCCACGCTAAGTGTAAAAACTCTGCCATCGACGTTGACCAATGTGACCCTGACCAATGTTACAACATCAGGGGCACGGGTCAACTGGACGGGTAGTGGATATACCAAGGTAATCGTGACGTGGACCGGGGGAGGCTCCTCGGGATACATCCTGTCAGGTACGTCTTTTTACGATGCCTCTGGGCTTGCAAGTAACAGTCCCTACACATTCACTGTTACGCCGTACAATTCCATCAATGTTCCTGGTACTGCAACAGCACAAAGCACTACCACGCTGACGGGGGGTACATTAATGACGTTCACTTCTTGTGGAGCTACGTTACGTTTGGGACCCACCGCGGCTAATTTGCTATCTACTTACGGATCGTCATCGTCCGTCACTCTTGGGAGTTTTCGAGGCTACCAGAATTATACAATTCCCCTAACGCAGTCGTATACTATAACTTGCTACGGCGCTTCGGGGGGGTCAGGGACTTACCTAGGTGGGAATGGTGGTGTGGTTTCCGCCACGTTCAATCTGAGTGTAGGTCAGATTATAATTGTCATCGTCGGCCAAAAGGGGGGTCTGCCCTCAGCAGGATTTTCACAGGAGGGAGGTGGGGGAGGGGGTACTTGGGTTGTCGATTCGGCCACTTCGAATTTGTTGATTTGCGCTGCTGGGGGCAATGGTGCTACCACGGCGCTTAAGGGGTCATCTCCCAATGTTTTGTCGCTGCCGCCCACAGCCACGTTCGTGACGTCACCCTGGTACCAGGCAGGTTCTGGGTTCAACATATCGCCTACTACTGCAAACGTATCTGGGAATTTTACAGAAGGTTTCTTCGGTGCGTTGGGTCTGAACAACGCCCAGGGTCTAGGTCTTGGTGGCTTCGGTGGTGGTGGAGCTGGTGGCAACTCAGGTGGAAGCAGAACTGCCGGCGGAGGGGCCGGGTGGATCAGTAGCAAAGGAGGACAGTCGGGATCTGCCGCGGTCGCTCCAGCAACCAACTACGTAAACACCACGTTCACTGGTTACGTTAGTCACACATTCAACTCAGCATTGTTTAATGATGACCATGGGATGGTCGTAATCGAATAAGGTAAAAATAATAAGTTGGTTTTACGATGCCTCTGGGCTTGCAAGTAACAGTCCCTACACACCACAGCGCACATTGGATGATGCGCTTTTGACACTGTCTCTACAGTGCAGTACTTTGTGGACCTTGACGTTCTTCACAACCATCTTCTGCTTCTCAACAGTTATAGACCCGTCGATTCTTTGCAAACTGGTGCAACCTGGAACCGAGACGTGAACGCTGCCAAGAACCTTCTTCTGCTTCTGACAACGTGGATGGACGGGAGAGAGCGACCTGAGGCATTCTGTGTTCCCTCGCCTCCCCCCAAAACCACAGTTTCCATCGAGGCGAGTGTGAGCGCTAAACCGACAGACCCACCTGGGTTTGTCAGCAGCTTGCCTTGTTATCCTTTGGGCCAGCTTAAATGCTGAAATACAGAGATGAAGGGCAAAAATATGTACTCGCCTTTAGCTGATCTACCCATTGGGTTCAAGGGTCACCGGTAGGGTGTCCCACAAATTGCGTCTCCGACTGTAGTGTCAAAGAAGAATAGCGTACGAGTCCTCAGTCACACTCACTGAGCTTCACTGAGCTTCACTGAGCTTCATTGAACCTGGAACAAATATAAACCCCTCATCGTCGTCTCATCTAATCACGATGAAGATACCAACATTGAGCATGTTATGCATGAAGCAGATTCCTTCCAACGTATGGCGCAGTTTGACAATACACATTCAGAGCTGCCTGTACCCGCGCCAATGGAGATCTGCAATCACCTCACTGCAAGGGCATTTGCTCCGTCGCTCACGACGCAGGATGGCTTCGTTATTGCAATTGCTGGAGGACCAGGATGCTGGCCATTGGTCGTTGGCCCCAACAAACACCGTCGTGCACAACACAGCTCTGGCTTTCGAGACCTTACGCCACGGAGACCACGTTGTTGTGATGATCGGGGGGTGGCGCAATGGTTATGCACACCATGGCATTGTATCTCGCCCTCACACCAGCGATACACCAAGCATCGCTAACTTCAGCTCCCCCACCGGGAATAGCAAAATGCGCGATGCCAAACTTCAGTTTGTGCGCTACGACGTGTTCTTAGCTGGACACCGCACGTTTGGATGCGTGCCTTGCAGTGGTGAGGAAGGAGACGAGGCGATGCAACGTGAGCGAGCAGTCAACATTGCCAATCTGCTTATCCAGTTGCCCCATGCAAGCTTGCACGAGTACCGCCTTATCAGATGGAACTGTGAGTGTTTCGCCTGGATGTGCAAGACGGGTGGAGGAGTGCACACATCATCCGATCAGGTGGATCGCATTCTGCGCGCCATTACAACAGATCTTAGGAAAGGGGATAGATCGTTCATTCTGCAGGCAGGCATGATCGCATCGAAATCTTGTGTAGTGTCTTAACCCGCATATCCACACTCCTGGTATTGGTTTTGACCCGGGATCTAATCCAAAAATATTGGAGCAACCAAATCATTGCTCCATGACATGTTGAGCCAAGAGCATGATGGCCTGGCTGAATGCTACCGTTGAATTTAAGCTAGTCCGCGAGGAACCGAGTGGGTGGGCGACCGGAGGGGGGCCAACAGTTCACATCAACTACGTAACTTTTAAGTCTTACACAATGTGTACGTTGTTTGTAAAAGATTCTTGGGAGGTTGCAACAGTAGTTGCCTTGTTTGCTTTCCGAAAATAACTAAACGGCGGAACGCTGTCGATACCAAATGGTGGTCATGACAAGCAGAGCCCCCCGTATTCATGGAAAAAATACAGAGAATGGGGTCTAGTTGACGTGGTTTTTAAGTGGCCACGTCTAGTTGACGTGGTTTTTAAGTGGCCACGTCTAGTTGACGTGGTTTCGCACGATGAAAGGCACGAGCACGTGACTGACCATGTGATTCCTTCTCCTCTGGAGGTGTTCTCGGTATCGCTCTGCGATCACTCGAACTGCCTTACTGACGCGCAGCCAAGACATGCAAATCTTCTCGAAGAAGACCTCCTGGATTTCTGTATCAAAGTCGTTGTTCATGTTGATGTTGATGTGCTCGAATCCAGGTTGGGTGATGTACATCCTCTCCATTACGCGGTAGATGGTTGGATCGTCTTCGGACATAAACAAGGCTTTCAGCGCAAACAACTTGTGTCTGTTCCTTTTGTCCACATACAATATGGATTCAAAGCATTCAGACATGTCCTTTCCATAGATCTGATGGTCCACGAACTTAGAGAACGCTGGGAAGAAAGCGTCTCCAAATGTGAACATCACAGCTGGAAAAGTGAATCTGTTGCCAGAGCGAATCAGATACGGATCATACGGATCATGTGATTTGTATGCAGCATTAGCAAGTTGCAACCATATTTTCTCACCGACTGTTGACATTATTAGTTATTTAACGTTGTGGATAGAGTTGGATTGGTAGTTTTATTGCTTTGTTCAGATGGAAATGGTTTCAATTTTTTATTTTTTAGGTAATGCATACAGTTGTTCTCAAATAATTTTGGGACACTCAGTATAATTTGAATGATATCCCCTGAAACCAGATACAGGTCCGTGGTTCACTACAAATATTTTGTGAGGAGTCTGAGGAAGGTTTGTAATATATACAACGTGTCCAAGAGCTCATGACATGTTGAGCCCAGAGCATGATGGCCTGGCTGAATGCTACCGTTGAATTTAAGCTACCCTTATATCCTCGGGTCCGGGGGACATGTAGTATGTTTACGAACATCAGAAAAATGTTCGAAAACTGTGTGCCCCTGACGCATTTAGGGTGAGCATAAGGAAACCATGTCAACAATAACAACCCTAAACAACAACAACAACAAAAATAAGTGGCAAAAATGCAATTTCCTGATCCTCCAACATATGAAGTTGTGGTATGTCGAATCCCAGCAACGTGCCTTTCATTTAAGCGTTACATGTGTCACATATGTATAGATCCGTCAAACGCCCCCCCCGATCATACATTGACATACGGAAGGTATATAGGGCTAGGAGACACGCAAAATGAAGCGATTACAGAGTGGCGCCAACGAATTGCGCAATGGTTGGTAGAGAACCCCAGCTGCAGAACCTGGCCGATACCACACACTATAAGCCCCGAAGGCAATGCCCTAGTTGTCAAAAGATTCACATGGTGCGCCAGATGTGACGGTTATACAGCAGTTTGACTTTTCATGCTACTTTTTGACTTACCTCTTCAACCTGCTGCACCCCCAAACGTTGCCCAAAAGCAACGATCTGCAGTCTGGATGATTATAAGGTGTGTCCCACTTTATTTGAGAACTACTGTAAGGCTCCACCGACACCTGTATGTTAGTCGAATGCCGGCCTTCATTCCATTTCCCCCGATCCAGCAGTTCAGGAACGTCCTGAAAGAGTTGCCGTACGTCTTCGGAAGCGCGATCCCGCAGACGCTCAAGTTCCGAGGCACGGTCAAACTGCACGGGACGCACTCGGACATTGTGAGGCACTTCATTACTGGAACCCCTGACTTCGTCGACACCATTCAGTCTCGAAACAGAATCCTGTCAGTCGACAACGACAACCAAGGCTGCCACATGTTTCTGACTGCGAAGAAGTACTCCAATCTGTTCGATCGTATCCAAGCGATCCATGGAGCAGACATAAGATCGAACATCGTCGTATGTGGAGAGTACTGCGGTAAAGGTGTGCAGAGCAAGGTGGCCCTGTGTAAGCTCGCCAAGATGTTTGTGATATTTGCGATCAGAATCGACTATGAATGGGTTGACATGACCAAGTACAGCACGGTGTTCTGTCAGGAGGAATGGATCTTCAACATCATGAACTTTCCGACGTACGAGGTGGAAGTCGACATGAGCGACACGCAGCCCGCGCAAGACTACATGGCGGATCTCACGAACTCCGTGGATGCAGAGTGTCCGTTCGCGTACCAGCTGGCCGGCGTCAAGGGTGGTGGCGAGGGCATCGTGTGGACGTGCGTGGACCACCCATCGTCTCGTCTGTGGTTCAAGACGAAGGGCAAGACGCATTGCACCGCCGTCACGAAGCAAGCGGTGCCGTCGCAGACAGAGTACATCAAGACTGTGACCGAGTTCGTCGAGTCCGTCACGACCGAGTCTCGGTTGAGCCAAGGCATCGAGTGCCTGGTTGAACAGGGCGTGGAGTTGCGGATACATAGCGTCTCTGAGTTTTCGTCATGGGTGTGCCGAGACGTGTTCAAGGAGGAACGAGACACGATCGAAGAAAACGGATTCAATGTGAACGACGTTCGTAAGGCGTTGTACAGGAAAGCAGGGAACTGGTACAAACAACGGGTGGCAACCGCATAAATCAACTTATGAGAAACCTGTTGTTTTCTATGGCAGCCAACAAGAGTACCAATTTTCTCCTTGCCACCGGACTTGCGCGCCGTCGTTTGGGGTATCTATCGCAAACTCGTGTTCGCTGTCGTTTAGGCATTTTTCATGAATGCCTTAATGCCCTGTATGCTACTCAATTCCTGTGTGGTTGTGCTTTCTTTTGTTCCTTCCCACGCGACACCTGTAATTTCTTGCATCTTTTCGTATGCATCGGCTCCTTCGAAGATCTCCTTTTTGTACACGATTGCTGGAAACCTCGTGATCCTCAACAACTTCAGCAGGTCTCGGACCTCGAGATGTGATAGGTCATTGACAACAACTCTCGCATCCTCGCATTCCAACCAAGAAATGTAATATGTTGCGAACAACCGACAGTGTTCGCAGTTGCTGCTCAACACCACAGTCCATCCGGTAGCTGGGACAGTTGTCGAAATCATAACCTCTTAATGTTGAACCAATGAATAATAATATAATTATACTACATTTTGATTACGATAAAGGTGGATCATGCGCATTGCCTACTGGCAAACTGGTGTGGACGCAGCAGGAGGAGGAAGGTTGCAACGGTTAACTTTTCAGATGCAACAGTTGTAAAGACAAAACAGGAACCACCCCAATCTGCCCCATTCTCCATCATTCGCACATGCCACAGCGGCTGGCTACCGCATGCCCCATGACCTTTCAAAACTTACAAAATAAATTTTGATATTTTTGTTACTTTTGTAATTTTGGATGGGGAGGACCACTACTTCACTGCTGCTGCACCCACATGTACTTCACTGCACACACTGCATCATCATCATCTGTTTTAACTGCCGCTGCACTTCGCCTCCCCCCTCTTAAAATGAAAATGGTCATGAGTCTGTGCTCTTCTCAATCCGTCTTGCGACACCCCTACCCCATTCTTCTCCCACGCTTTCCGCCTGTTTGTCACAGTCCATATGTAGATACCGGCTACATTTAATATGAATACATATATTTGCGTTCGTGTGGCATACTTGACATGCCATGGTCATGCGTGTGCGTGTGCATGCATGCATTGATGCATTCGGTCGATGTGCCAAAGAGTTTCCGTCATCCCAATGGGGCTCCTCCTGCCTTGCACAACTGCTGCTTGTCCAGCCCCCCTGCGTACAATTAACACGAAACAAATTGTGATGATTAGTAAAAATGGATCCTGAAACGGTTGTTCTAGTTGGAGCTGGCACAGGTGACATGAAAATGCTGAATATCGGCTTGTGTATGCAGATGAGTGATTACAAGACCTGCATACAACAAGCACTAACTTTGTCATGCTCACTAAACAAACGAGAGAGTGTCCTCGCACTGATTTCTGCAGGATCGCATCCAACTAATTGCGATCTTTCTGCGGCTTCTCGAAACGGTCATTATGATTTAGTAAAAACATTACTTGCCCTCCCAGGTGCACAATTTGATACAAGTACTGCATGTTATGTCGCACAACACAACGGGTATCATGATATAGTGAACCTCTTATCATCCAACTTGCCTGCGGCCTGCCGCTTGCAGAGCGGCAAAGACGAGGGCATGCTCAGAGGAAGCAGCGCGTAATTCCCAAGCAAAAACCAATACCGGGTTCAGGGGATATTATTCAAAATTATTTGAGAACAACTGTATACTCCTGCCTGGGGAAAGTGTTACACTTCCTTACGTACCCCATTCGGTTATATAGCAGGTGGGACCCCGTCCCGTTGAGAGGCTTGCACCACACTCTTATCCTGCCCAGGAACTCCTTCACCGTACACTCCAGAAAGCGGTTTCATTTTAGTATTCCGTCGAGTGTAGTGGCGTCACTCTGTTGTTGTCCTGCGTTGGGAAAATGAACAATAATATGCTGACCTACAGTCGGCGAAACAGTAAAATGAAACATAAAAAAAACGGTATAATGCGGTGACAATCATATAATGGGCGTTCCTGCCTCCCGGCCGATTTTTTTAAATTTCTAATCAGGATTTAGAGCCTCCTGAACGACTCGCTAGCTTGAGACATCAGCACCAAGGAATCACAAATCCGCTCCATACCATGTTTCGCAACTCGTCAAAATCGGCCGGGAGGCAGGAACGCCCATTATATATTGTATGAGTGGATGGTCCTACAAAATGACCCTTCCGGCAAAGAAACCTCCTTTCATGACGCATTGCACAACAACAAAGACCCCGTGTTCTTTTGGGCCACGGTACCGGGGAAGAGGCGATCGCTTAAGTGCGGCTGGTCCTTCAATGGACACTCTCGAAAGTACCGACTAAAGAACGATACGGATTCTGCAGGATGGAGAGCCGTGATCTAAAAAAGAACCACGATATTCTCGTTAACATCCTGCAATTTGTTGATTCAAAATCGTATTGGTGTTCCACTGCCCCGTGGGTTGCTACACCATTAGGTTACACCGTAAGGTGTGCCGTACACGAAGCGGTTTCATTTTAGTATTCCGTTGACTGTAAATAAGATGCATATCGATAACCTGTTCAAGGTGTGCGACAATCTTTACCTATCAGGGCAAGAAGCAGCTCTCAACCACCAACTTTGTAAAACGTTGCAATTCAAGCTTGTTGTGAACTGCACAAACCACACACCGTACATAAAACCAAGGAACCCCAACACAACATACATTAAGGTTTCTGTTGAAGACAACTGCAGGCAAAAAGAGGTCAAGAAACTCACATCCCATCTACCATATATTGTTGAGGTTATGCATGGAGTGTTAAGTCAAAACAATGCCGTGCTTGTGCATTGTCGGTTGGGAAGACAACGGTCTGCAACAGTTGTTGCTGCTTATCTGATGTGGGAAAGATGCATAACGATGACAGATGCGATCAAGCACATTCAAAGGTTGAACCCCGCCGCATTCCAACCAGAAGCCAACTTTCAACGGTCCCTTGAAATGTTTGAAGTTCACCTGAGGGGCACGGTCATCCATGGTGGTGCATCCTTGTCCCATCCCGATGACAACCATGAACAAGATCAGCGTGACCATCTCTGATCTGTATGCAAAAAAGAGCACACAACTTATGGGGGATTCACGATGCGAAGGCATAGCACACACAATAGCCCAAGGCTTCAATTTACACACAAAAAATATGCAAATCCCTGCATCCATGTGAAAGAGGGGCTGCATGCCATGCACCAGAGTGTGAGGATGGACGAGTAGGATACGGCAAGCCGCCGCGTTCACTTGGCGGGTCGCGATATTAATGCGCCCGTCCTTGTATTTCTCATCGTAGTGCTTGTGAAAAAAAATTGAAATGTTTCGCTCGATCTGTAAAGACACACACATATTATACTTCCACTTTGCCGCTATTTATCATTTCTCAACTCAATCAATCATGTCTTGTACTTTCGTTAACGTGTCAGAACAACCGTTCATCATCGACCTATCAAGGGACGATGAAGACATTGTTCGAGACTACGTGACACAAATCTTCAACCGCGTTCTGAACGCACATGATCCGTGCATTGTATCCTTGGTATCGTCTGATGATGAGTCCGACGACGCGACCCAGCCCGAGCCCATGTCCTAGTCTGACAACGAGTCTGACGACGAGTCTGACGACGAGGCCCAGCCCGAGCCCATGTCCGAGTCTGACGACGAGGCCCAGCCCGAGCCCATGTCCGAGTCTGACGACGAGGCCCAGCCCGAGCCCATGTCCGAGTCTGACGACGAGCCCGAGCCCGAGCCTGAGCCCGAGCCCGAGGCCCAGTCCGATCCCAAGGCCGATATATATCAGCCGGCCCACACGTTTGAAGACGTATCCGGGCTACTGGTGAGGACCGGGATCTTAGAAACGTTCCTCGCAAAAGGGCCTACCCTGGCGACCATGTCCACCACCTGGTGGAAGTACTGGTTGTCTAACGACGCCATTAACACCTGGTTAGCTGGCTGTTGGACGAGGAATGAACAGAGGATGATGATCATGCGGCTGCATCCCGACAAGGCCAAGGCCTTGCGCGATGCGCGCATGACCGATGATGATCACAGGTGGATGGACAAACTGTCCCAGAATCTGAATGGTGCACTCGACGTGTCGAGTCCCGAGATTCCCGAGATTCCCCGTGAGATGTTCGACATCATCTACTTGCTCAATAATGAGCTTCCCTCCACGCCGACTTTGGATTAAATTGCTGCGTATAATTATATTTTTTCGAAATGCGGACTTCATGTGTGCGTTGTTCAGTATTTGTATGGGTAGGTTGTCGAGCAGGAGTCTGCTCTGCTTGAATTCACGTGTGAGAATGAGTATGCGCAATTCACCGTGGCATGCCCCCAAGGGAGATAATCTCAAGGAGGGGTGATGTTGCCATCGCCGTAGAAATGCATACACGGGTTGTGCGGAAACCTAGCGAGCTGCGATGCCAACTGGCTGACCCGGGAAATTATGTGGCACAGTGAACGTGCAAATGCACTTCCTTTATCAATGTCTTTACCGATCAACAAATGTTTGAAGTGTTATACCCGCTCGACTGGACAATACAATGCCAGAAGATGTAACTGAGGTACCCTACACATCATGAATGGATGTGTGGATGCGACAGTTTTCCGCCGTTTGCGTGTACATGGAGCCGCCGCCTTGGCATGTGTGGACACCAAGGAGGATGCGAAAGCCGCCATGTATGGATTTTGCGTTGTTTACACTCGTTTTTAGAACTGGGGGCTGCAAAAGCCGCCATGGCATATGTGTGTGTGTGCGAATGAATTACAGTCGGAGACGCAATTTGTGGGACGCCCTACCGGTGACCCTTGAACCCAATGGGTAGATCAGCTAAAGGAGAGTACATATTTTTGCCCTTCATCTCTGTATTTCAGCATTTAAGCTGGCCCAAAGGATAACAAGGCAAGCTGCTGACAAACCCAGGTGGGTCGGTCGGTTTAGCGCTCACACTCGCCTCGATGGAAACTGTGGTTTTGGGGGGAGGCGAGGGAACACAGAATGCCTCAGGTCGCTCTCTCCCGTCCATCCACGTTGTCAGAAGCAGAAGAAGGTTCTTGGCAGCGTTCACGTCTCGGTTCCAGGTTGCACCACAGCGCACATTGGATGATGCGCTTTTGACACTGTCTCTACAGTGCAGTACTTTGTGGACCTTGACGTTCTTCACCACCATCTTCTGCTTCTCAACAGTTATAGACTCGTCGATTGGGGACTCTTTGCAAACTCCGCGCCAGACTACGCTGTCTGCCTTCATGTTGACAAGCCTCTGGAAGCAGCCGTGACATTTACAAGAAGTGTTGCGTTCGTCGACGTTGTTGAACAAAACATTCTTATGACGTGAGAGGCACCTCCTGATCTCTTTGATGGGCCCAGAACATGGACGACTGATACCATACCCTTGGTTGGACCAGTTGCCGAAGCCAACAACGGTCGTCTGTGCCCTTGGTGCAATCACATCGCATACCTTTTCAATCGTTTTCTGTTTACCAACGTATCGAAAGAATCGCATAGATCGGTAGCCTTTGTTGGCTCTGTGTTGTAGGAGGATCGGGAGCGCTTTGAGATAAGCTCTGACATGGTCCTGCAGGTCGACCATGTTGCTCGTATTAGGCGATGGAATGGACTTCACGAGGTCTTGAGTCTCGTCATTCCATTTGTTGGTGCGACGCTTGCTTGTATTGTACCCAGCAACTTCGCTAAAGCGAGCCGAGCTGAAAGACTCGATGCGACCTGCAGAAGATGCTACCGTGACGATATCTGTCATTCCAGGGTCTACTCCGACACGCAGCGCACCCACTGCGTCCTTGCACTCTACTATATTTGCGTCCTTGGGATAGCCTGCGTTTTCTCCTTCTTCAACGACCTCTTCTTTACCCTTCTGCTTCATTTGGACGGATACCCCTTTACCGTCGCTGAGGATTCGGTTGTCAAAGCGAGACCTTTTCGTCTCAAGACCTTGGACATTAAAGTACTTTCGCCACAGCATTGTATGGTTCTCGTAACGTCCATCGCCAGAGACGCTCTCGAGTGGCGAATCACCCATGCTGAGAAGCTTCATGAAAGTCATGGACGATATCGGGACGTACGAAATTGTGAAGCCGTTCTTGCGAGGGAGGATACTGAACAGACGGGGGTGACTTTTTTTTGTTTTTTTATCTTTCGGATCCACTCGTCCGACCTCTCCCAACTCTGTAAGCACGTGATGGAACAATCGCATTGTCAGGTGCGCTCTAGTGTTGAACTGCTTCCCTCTTGGCAGCGGAAAGAGAGCCCTCAAGTGACTGACAACCTCTTTGATGTGGATCGCATGCACGAGGCCCTCTGGGATGATTGTGTCGATTTTCGATTCTGGGTACTGGACCGCCGCTTTGACAATCTTCTTGAAATGTTTCTTCAGAGAGGGATGTTTCAAGCGCAGGTACTTGATAACGACCCTGTCCACGTTTGCCCAGACGCTGTTGCACGCCATCGTCGCCATTTGTATTGAGACGTCTGCGATTACTTGTCCCCAAGGACGAACGTCCACCTTCACGTAGCCTGCAGGTCTTAGGGCGTCGAAAGCAACCATGGTATCATTGAAGCTCTGGCCCAGAGTATCCTTTCGAACATTGGAGGTCGATACCGCAAGGAGGCACCTGTAATAAAAGTTCCGATCCAGGTGTGGCAACTGCTTGACGTCAAAGTCTCCATCATCGAGGCATCTTGTGATATGAAAGTTTGCGAATAAGTATGCCTCTGCAACTGCGTGGTTGATTAAGAGTACCATGCTTTGTATCCTTGAGGAGATCTGATGCCTCAATACATCCATGCACAGAGAATTAAGCGTCTTCTTGACGACGCTGATGTTAATATCGTCATCTCCTTTGTCTTGCACTACCCCCATTAAGAGGGGGTGAGTATTCTTTTTCTTTTGGTGATATAATACTGCACCCACATTTCCTTGTACACATTTCCTACGTAATCATGATTGATGCAGAGATAAGACACCGCGCGGTTGTTAACTACAAATACTATAATCGTAGTTTGAGGAAAGTTAGTTTGCTGTACAAAGTATCAAAATCATCACTCCAACGTTGGGTCACCAAAGCCAATATACAACATCATCGGAAGAAAAGGGTGAGTGTCATTACAGAAGATATCAAGGCTGCTATAAAACAACTGATTGACTCCAATCCCTTCTTGACAATGTCTCAGCTTGCAGAGGGTGTGACTTCTCTGTCCTCTGTCAAGATGTCTCCAAAAACTTGTGGACGCTACACACGCAAACTTGGTTACACCCGCAAGCGCGCATACAAAACAGTTCGGCACAAGAATGACCACAAATCTTCTGTCGACCGTTTTTGTAAGGAGTATTTAGCCGTTCCGACATCGGATTTGTTAAGCATCGATGAGGCGGGTTTTTACATTGGTGACACTTGTCGCAGAGGGTACTGTCAACGCGGCAAACGTTTAAATATCCAAATTTCTAGGACATTGCGAATGTCCAAATTGACACTAATTGCTGCCGTTTCTGCTAAAGGTATCGTTCATTACAAGATCCTTGATCACAATTGCAAGAAAGCCGACTTTGTACAGTTTGTATCTGAGTTACATGTACAGCGGGGTACAGTCGCTGTCCTTGACAATATCCAGTTCCATCATTCAAAGGAGACGATTTCTATGTTCGATTCTGTAGGAATACGACCACTCTTTGTACCTCCTTACAGTCCAGAGTTTAACGCTATTGAGAATGTCTTTAGTTTGCTCAAGCGAAAATATCGCTGCATGTGCCCAATAATTCCAGATGTAGCAGATATATTTGATTACAGTAACGCTTTGAAAAGGATTATTGATGCGCACGATGTTAGCCATCAGTTTGACTTTTCAGGGTACTTTGAACATGTAAATTCAGTGTCTTTAGATGCCTTGAATTTTTTGTGTCAATCACCTGAAGACAGTATCTGTATTGACAAGATCAGTTACAAATCTTGAATTGGTCAACTTTTCAGAATCCCCAAAATAGAAGGTGTCCCAATATCAAATGTCCCTAGCTGTATGGACGGGGTCGCAAATGGTGATTACATGCCAAGCAGACTCCTGTCCGACAAATCTATTGCATTGTTAAGGGGGGATCGCGGGTCCCACGGAGTGGGGCAGTGGAATTCATCTTCACACACACCAAGGCGTCTTGCGCAGCCCCCCCCGTTCGTCCATTCATTCTCACACATACCACTGCGGCTTTAGCAGCCCCCCGTCAGTCCATTCATTCATCTTCACACACGCACGGCGGCTTTTGAAAAACGAGTGTAAACGGAGGGGGGAACATCCAAAATTGAGAAATCATCCACTTCTTTTGCTTAACAAATCTTCATGATCATGATGATATCGAGCCTCGAGTGAAGTGTGTGGCTCACGCCCGACAGCATCATTCATGGGGATTGCCCAGAGACACACCTTATAATCATCCAGACTGCAGATCGTTGCTTTTGGGTAACGTTGGGGGGGGGGGGGCTGAGCGCGCTCGAAATAAGGCATAAATGAAGATTGATACTGAGCGCGCAGAAGCACTTGAGAAGCAACTGAGGTACGAACTGTCAAGCATGACTGCCGAGCAATGGAATTCCCTGAACGATCATGACAAAGTAGTATTTGGTGTCCAGGCTCCTTCAGGTAATGCCGGCTACCAACTGTGGGTGGACAAGTACAAGCCAACAAACACTAGAGAGCTGGTGGGAAACAACACGCTGATTGCAACCCTCAGGATGTGGCTCAGCAACTGGGAGGGTGTAAATCTGCGTGGCCAGCAACCACAGGCCCCTCCTGGTAGCCGGAAGAATCCTAAGGACCTGTCCAAGAAGGCGGTGCTGCTCAGTGGTCCTCCGGGAATCGGCAAAACCTCTTCCGCCCATATCTTGGCCAAGGAGTGTAACTTTGAGATTGTGGAGATGAATGCCAGTGACACCCGTAACAAGTCGGATTCAAAGATCTCAGCTGGCATGGGAGGGAAGTCGGCCAACATGATCAAGGAGATGGCAACCAATCGATCTCTGTTGGTGGGAGCTGATGGGAAGATGAAGAAGCAGCTGCTGATCATGGATGAGGTTGATGGGATGTCTGGTGGTGACCGTGGTGGTGTGCAAGACCTGATCCAGACGATCAAGTCCTCAAAGGTGCCCATTATCTGCATCTGTAACGACAAGTGGAACCAGAAGTTGAAAAGCTTGCGGAACTACTGTGTGGAGCTTGACTTCAGGTCACCCACCCCACATCAAGTCAAGATAAGGATGATGGAGATCTGCCGCAAGGAGGGGCTGACTGTCAATGATGCCACCATGGAGGCCCTGGCCAAGGGAGCCAATGCCGACCTACGCTCTATCCTAGGACAGCTGCAAATGGTCCGTCTTAGTCGCACCACCCTGTCCTACGATGACGTTAAGGGCAGCCAGGCATGCGACAAGGACAGTGACCTGTCTCCTTTCGAGTGTGCAAGAAAGTTGCTTGAGCCTGCCAGCTCAAGCATGAGCATTCAAGATCGGCTGAACCTAGCTATGGTGGACGACATCGTCCCCCTGTTGATCCAGGAGAACTACCTTAACCACCGCCCAGTCATCGCAGGAACTGAGGAGCAGCGGATGAGGGCAGTGGCGAAGTCAGCTGAGGCCATATCTGCAGGAGATGTGATCAACACATCTGTGCGGCGCTACATGAACTGGAGCCTTATGCCTGCCTTAAACACGCTTGCATGCCTTGTGCCGGGGGCGTACATGCGCGGCGGGAGGGACGCCTTCTGGCCAGGCGACAACTACTCTCGCTTCACCTCATGGCTGGGCAACTTCTCAACCTCAAACAAGCAAAAACGCTTGCTGGGAGAACTCACCACCACCATGGCTTCCAGCGGCCACATGGCTTCTAGCAGATCTCCCGTGCGGTTAGAGTACCTATCAGCCATGCGCACCCTACTGACGAGTCCACTAGTGACTGATGGAGAGAGTGGTGGCATCCAGCAGAGTGTTACCCTGATGCAGGACTACTGCGTCTCCCGGGAAATGTTTGACTACGTGATTGACGTGACCAAGTTCAAGACCAAGGCCGATTGGGGAGAGGACCCCATGAAGGATGTCCCTACAAAGATTAAGAGCGCCTTTACCAGGAGCTTCAACCGGCAAGGTCTGCAGGCGAAGTGCGGTGCAATGCTCTCCGCACCTCTGAAGGGCAAAAAGGGTAAGAAGGGCGCTGCCGGAGCAGAAGACGGAGCGGATGACGATGAGGACGAGTCCGGGGTCGAGAAGCTTAGTGCAGGCGTTGCAGATGAAGACGAGGACGCAGATGATGGCGACGAGATGGTAACGGCAGCCAAAGCCCAGCTGCTAAGTGCCAAGCTGAACAAGAGAGGCATTACGATGGACTTAAAGTCTGACAATGCTCCAGTCAAGGGGAAGGGCAGTGCGGGACGGGGCTCCGGGGGCAGAGCGCGAAAACACGTGCAGGTAGAGGGAGTGGGGGCATAGACCTACTGTCACGTGGGTTGCTACACCATTAGGTTACACCGTAAGGTGTGCCGTACACGAGGCGGTTTCATTTTAGTATTCCGTCGACTGTATCACTATACTATCGACTTAACCCCACTGTCTGGTCTCACGGCCCTACAGATCTTGAGCTTTAATAGTCCCTGCTTCCAGCAACATTTAAATAGGGTTTTCAGAGTTGTAATCCCAATGAAATCAGTAAGCGGCAACTACTTTCGAGTCGGAGCACTCCTTCGCGTTTGCCATGCTCATACAGCTAGGGACATTTGATATTGGGACACCTTCTATTTTGGGGATTCTGAAAAGTTGACAAATTCAAGATTTGTAACCGATCTTGTCAATACAGATACTGTCTTCAGGTGATTGACACAAAAAATTCAAGGCATCTAAAGACACTGAATTTACATGTTCAAAGTACCCTGAAAAGTCAAACTGATGGCTAACATCGTGCGCATCAATAATCCTTTTCAAAGCTAATCTGCTACATCTGGAATTATTGGGCACATGCAGCGATATTTTTGCTTGAGCAAACTAAACCGACCGACCCACCTGGGTTTGTCAGCAGCTTGCCTTGTTATCCTTTGGGCCAGCTTAAATGCTGAAATACAGAGATGAAGGGCAAAAATATGTACTCGCCTTTAGCTGATCTACCCATTGGTTCAAGGGTCACCGGTAGGGCGTCCCACAAATTGCGTCTCCGACTGTAATTGTTTAGGGTTTTATATTGTACATTTCAAAACACGATCTTCAGACATGGATTACTTACCTTACCAGAATCCCACGTACACTGTAAGGTCCATTGTAACCATATACAACCCAACAACGCACAACGACTTGGATAAGACAACAAGTATCGTGGGGCTAGTATACGAGGCTTACATTCACAAGGGATTTCCGATGTATGGTGTGCTGATGAGAAAGAACCATGCGTGCTATGACATGAAAAAATCCAAGCAATCAACCTCATGCTTGTCAAGTGATATATGTTGCCAACACTTGGATGAGAACCGTATCACAACACTTGATGTCAACAACAACAACACCAACAACTAGAGTGGAATAGTCATCACTTTCGGGCAAAGCATGATCAGCATGTCGGGCATGAACAATGTGTCGGGATCGAGACACTTTCCGGAAACTTGAAGCCCACGCCATCTACAACCCACATTGCATATAAAAAACAGGCATCTAACCTTCAATACGACTTGCCACCATGTTTACTGGTAACTGCTCCTCATGTCCTTGTTACAGTAACTGCCGGTGCACGTATGCTCAACCTTTCCAGGACGGGGATTCAGAGGTAGCACTCACCCTACCGGGCAAGGTCATGCATGTGCGAGCCCTGTGCAGTGGCTTAGCGTCCATTCGCCCGAGCCTACTCTATGTCAAGCATGCACTCGAAGATCATCATCATGACATGGATTGGACAATTTTTCAAGACACCGTAGCACGAGAGCTCACTATGGCATCCATGTTCCTGGGCGGCATTTTGGACGGCTGCGTGATCGCAGAGATGCAGCAATCCAGAGACAAAGGGGGGCCTGCAGCTCCCAAGAGATCTGTGTCCTTTCAGGGAACCATGTTCCAGGATGCAACGCTTTGCAACATACAGGAAGGGGTCAACGGATTGCGTTCGTTTTACTTTGAAGAGCAGAGTGTGCAGGCAAGCGTATGGACTGTCATAAATTCTTGGAAACACTACTTTCCTTACCAACCGCTACCAACAGAGTTCTCGCGAGGCAGACTCGACTTCCAGCTTGTCCTCGACAGTAACCATGCAGCACTTGACACAGGTATACCTGAGTCCAAGGACAGACTTAATAGCAAGCCACTCAGCGGTCCTGTGGTGCACGACCTCCTAATCCCTGCGTTCAACGCTGCGTGCGGCATTACTGCTCGCCTTGTGGAGATTTATGCAGTTTCTGGAAATCATACAGTTGATCAAATAAAAAACATGTGATCACCGTTTGCGCCTACTTTACCGTGTGTTTCCGGGGTTTGAGTGATCGATCCCCCAAGAGTATCGACATCGTTCCACCGTTTGATATAAGTTAAGTGTAGTCTGCTTGCTACGGGGACGATGAGGTGAGTGAGTGTTACAGTGAGAAGCCCAAGCGTTACAGTGTACGCGAGTCATCAAATGAATCCAATCCAATCAAATCCTCTGCCCCGTTCCGCGGTGCCCGCGCTCCCCCTTCAGAAACCAATCGAGCAGGAGTCTGCTTGAAGCCTTCGTGTGAGAATGAGTATGCGCAAGTCATCGTGATCCCCGCAATCCGCACGACTGCCGACATGATCGATCATGTATGTATCATCTTCTGTGTCAAGTTTAAGTTGTTGTTTGCATCGAGTTCTTCATGAACACAGATTTGATCATGTTGGAGGGAGTTGTCAATTGAGCAGTGCCTAGTATCATAAAATCCGATAGACCAAGACCAATCTGAACTGTTTTGTGTGGCATGCTTCATGTAATTGACTACCTCATCGCATGTATTTGGAAATTATCAGCATGTATAGCGGTGCTCTCACGCGTTTTATGACTTGGTGACTACTTATGTACTCCCATAGAACTATCGGCTCTCCTGAGCCAGCTTCCCGTGGGACTGAGTCATCTTGAGATGACTCAGTGGCAGCTTCCTGTCACCTACGTTCTGATCTCCTGTCTCATACGGTCTGATCTGTACCCTGTTAGGTTCCTGTCTACCGTCTCCTTTCACCACAGGTGCCCCTTTATAGGTCTCCTGTGTCTGTAACGTTATCCTTGTCTCCGTGTATAGATTGGTGCGTCTGTTCCGCTGCTTTAATCTACTGTCCACTCTACCGGAGTGATTTCAAGCTGATAGGTTATTGGGCTCCTCATCACTACCACTGCTTTGATAATGCAACTTCCGCGAGGGCCTCCTGCCGGCTTTGTGAAACTTACCAAACTTAATGGTGTTTCATGGGCTGGTGGGATCCGCAGTGTCATTGTGAGCAATGGATGCGACCGAATCCTCCCAACGGGGGTGAAGGTTCCTCTAGATTGGCTAGACGACTGCGCGCCAGCGGCCTCTGCTGCCGGAGAGGAGGGTCCTTCCGCCATCAAGGAAGTAACCCCCCCCGATCAGCAGATGCCTAATCGAGAGCTTTCGCCTGTGGATCAGCCTCAGCCTTCGTCGGCGCCTCCCTTTGAGCCTGTTCCCCCGGCTTACCCGGAGGTGGCTAAGCCCACTTTCTTGAAGGGCTTTGCTTCTTTTTCCTCTGCATCTGCCCCCATGGAGCGTGGCCTCCCTGGCTACCACACTCGCTCTCGCGAGGCTGCTGTTTCCTCTGCACGCACCTATGCTGCTGGTGCCTCCCTGGAACCCCCTCCGCCTCCGCCGGTGGAGCTGCCTCCTGCCCCTGGCCCTCCTCCTATGCTGCATACGCGGTCTTGCGCATCTTGGGAGCATCTGCTCACTGGCGGATCTCCTCCGACTTTGAACCTTCGGGACTACCGCCTGATCAACATGGATCGACGGGATGGTGAGTCCTTGAACCGCTCTTTGTACGGTCGGATGGATATGCAGGCTACAATGGCAAATGTTAGTGTGAAGCTGAGGCATCGCCGAGTGATGGCTTTCTCTGAGCTTGGTACCAGGTGTCGTTCTTTTCTTGGTCCAGTCACTTCTGGGATTCTGTATCCCCCAGATCATGGTGTTTCCTTTGGTGGTACGAGGCGTAGTGATCACGAGAAGCTTGGTTATCAGTTTGTGCGAGTGCCTGTCCCTCTGTGTCCTGTTAGCCCAGATTTCGAGCTGCTTATGAGTGTTGCGAGGTCCATTCCTGTGATTAGGAACATAGACGACCAGCGCGCTCTTGACGCTGGTCATGCTGCGGAGTATTTCATGGACATTCGTAGGTCCTTGGCTCCTGTCCCTTCTGCGATTGGAGCTGGATCTAATACCCTCATTCATGGTGAGTCTCGGTTTGATCCTGCACTGTTGGGGTTCAGTGCACTGCCTCTTGAACGTCAGGAGTTCATGTGTTTAACTATGATGCTCGCGAACATGGAGGACGATATGGTCAAGGTATACCAGGACTTTGCCACCCCTCAGGATATCCTTTTGGATATCCGGAAGACGCAGTCTGATGCCCTTGCCTCTAGAGTCCCTCTCATGCGTATTTAACTTCATAATGCGCACATGGGCCCTTCTGACCGTGTCGATGATTTCTTTCGCATGGTTCGCAGTCTGTGCACTGACCTCCGCAGTGCTGGACATCCTGTCACTCAGCGCCACGCCATGGAAACCATTGTGAATGGGATCCGTTTGATCCGATTTGAATCGCTGCGGATCCAGTACGGTATGATGTTGGCTAACAGACAGGCTGTCGATTACTGGTCTTGTCTGGAGGCATATAGGTCTCTCGACATTTTGAACATTGCTCTCCCCAGGTCCGACTCCAGGCATCCTGGTTGGTCCCGGGACGCTCCCCAGGTTCCTGCCAATGCTGCGATTCAGCGTGGGCAGGGATCTGGTTCTCAGGGTTCCGGTTCCAACAAGCGGCGTCTGGATTGCACTTGGGGCCCATGCGTCAGCAAGACGACCCACTCGGAGGATCGCTGTTTCACGAAGCATCCGCACCTGCGTAAGACCAAGCCTGGTGCACCGGTTACCAATCCGGTGCCCATGGCCTTGGCCCTTCCAGGTGTGCTTACTCCGCGGCAGCTGGCCTCCTTGCAGGCTCAGATTGATGGGTATGCTTTGGACAAGAAATAGGAGGTACGCTCTGTCCTTTTCTCTTGCACTGCGAAATTTTCAAATGTCTGCAGCCCGAGCCTGTCTGAGGGTGCCTGGCATGTTGATTCTGGAGCTGGGATGTCAATCACAGGTGATATGTCTTTGTTCACTGTGTTTCATGCTTCTGAGACTGGGCCAGCAGTTAAATTTGGTGATGGTGTGGTTCAACGGTCTGTGGGTCAGGGTTCTATTGTGTTAGGTAGTGATTGGTTACCAACACCAATCACTTTAACCAATGTTCTCTACATCCCACACTGTCCGGTGAACCTCATGTCAGTAAATGCTGTTGCCCATGCTCACAACTGCAAGATTTCTTTTGATAGTCTTAGTTGTACTGCCACACAGGGCTCTTCTGTTCTGTGGTCTTTCCCTGCCTCCAGTGATGGTGTGTACAAGTTTGCATGTAGGCCTTGTCACACCCCTCGTGGCCGTTTGTATGGTGCTGAAGATTATCCAGCTTTTGCTCTTGATGTTGATGAGGATGGTGGAGTTGTGATCCCTACCACTCCTGAATGGTTGTGGCATAGGCGGCTGGGTCACCCTGGCTATGATGCCATGCACAACCTTGTAAGGAAGGGTTTGGTTCAGAACTTACCCCTCACTCTCCAACAGGTGCAAAGACTGTCTAAGATCCCATGTGATGCTTGTCAGAAGGCAAAGGGAAAACGTATCCCTTTTCCTAAAGAAAGCAAAACTAGGATCCGTGCCCCATTACAACGCCTTCACTTGGACATCATGGGGCCATTTAATATTAGGGGCTTGCGTGGGGAGTTTTATGTTCTGTGTCTCACTGACCAATACTCTGGCTATGCTGAGGTCTTGTGCTTGAGAACCAGGGATGAAGCTCCCTTAGCAGTTCAAACTACCATCCTCAGATGGATGACTCAGCTGCATGGATTTGTTTTCAAGTGTCTTAGGTCTGACAGGGCTAAGGAATTTATAGTGAAGTGGTTCGAGGATTGGTTAGAATCGGTTGGTGCTGTGCATGAATTGTCCATGGCTTACACTGCTCAGCAGAATGCGACTGTGGAACGGTACAATGGGGTCCTTCAGAACGTAGCTAGGAGCATTCACTTGGAGTCTAAGCTCACTAAGTCCTTCTGGCCCTATGCCTTCCTCGCCGCGTGTTACCTACGCAACCGGCTGCCTAATCAGGGTGACAAGACTCCTTATGAGTTGTTCTTTGGGGTTCTACCTGATGTATCGTTATTGCGCGTGTTCGGGTGCCCATGCTATGTTACCTTAGTGAATGGGTAGAAGCGCAATAAGCTTGACGAAAGGGCGTTATCTGGTAGACTGGTTGGGTATTCTCTGGTGAGTAAGGGTTATTTTGTTTGGGTTCCGAAGTTGCGCCAGGTGGTAGAGAGTCGTGATGTGCTCTTCTATGAACAGTTTAGCTATAACTGTATCCCTGGGCTCTTTCCCTATGATGGATCTCAGTATTTTTCTCGCACCCCTGCCGCTATCAATGGTAAAGGGCTTGATACTACTGACAATGTCCTGGGCCCTTTACCAACCCCGATTGTTGACCGCTTTACTGGTCATGGGATGACGATGCGTCCCAGGCCAGGTAATGATGGTGCTGTATCGCGTGCGGCGGCATTGGGCCAGGGGGAGTCTGATGTTCCTTCAAGCTCTAATTTATTCGAATCTCAGGGGGTCGCCGGGCCTTCCTCTGCGCCACGTTTCGTCGGTGAAGTCGTAGGATTAGGACAGCCTCGGGTCATAGTGGAACCTAGTACAGGTCCACTGCCCACTAGTCGCCACCCCCCGTCCACCTATTCGGATAGCTCGCGGGAGTTGTTGATCACTTCACCCCCTGCTATACCTGGTGGTTTATACCGGACCAGGCATTGCGACGATGTGGCCGTCACAGATGATGTGAGTGATGACCTCGAACACTGGTCCGGGTCAGATACTGCGTATGGCTGGGGTGTTCCAGTGTACCCAGGCTTCGACGATTTAGAGGCAAAGGAGGCCGGCCTTGTTCAACCACGCATGAGTGCTGCGCTGGGGGCTTTATTACCGGTTACTGCTGATACTGCTGATATCCCCGCTGCCCATGTACATGTACTCTGCTTGTACGTGGGGGCTTTTATTTCTACCTCTACTGAACTCATTTATAAAGCTGCAATGTTACCTACCAACCCTGACAGAGATCTCTGGCTGCAGGCTATGAAGGATGAGATGGCCTCCCTCCATGCTCATGGCACTTGGGTCCTCACTCCACAGCCTCCTAGGCAGAGGATTCTATCTGGCAGATGGTTATTTGTCAAGAAACATGGGGCTGATGGTTCTTTGCGTTTTAAAGCTCGTTTTGTAGTTCGTGGTTTTCTGCAACGTCCTGGGCTGGACTACCATGATGTATATGCCCCCGTCTCCTCTAAAGCAGGTCTTCGTGTGCTCCTTGCTGCCATCACTCATAGGAAGATGTTTGTGAGGCAGCTGGACATCAAGACTGCATTCTTGAATGCCAAGCTGGAACCTGGTCTGGACCTGTTCTGTTACCAGCCTGAGGGCTTTCATGAACTTGGTCCTGACAATGTTCCCCTTGTGTGCAAGCTGATTAAATCTCTTTATGGTTTGAAGCAGGCACCCAGGGCTTGGAGCAAAGATGTAAAGCAGGTTTTGGTTGCCCACGGTTTTACCATGTGCAAAGCTGAACCTGCTCTGTATTTCAGGAGGGATTCTACTGGTGGGTGGAGCTATGTCCTGACCTATGTGGATGACTTCATCTGTGCTTTTAGTGAGCTGCATAGGTATGCCTTGCTGATCGAGGCTATGGAAGCAGCTGGGTGGGAAGTCAAGGAAATGGGTGTACCTGTCCAGTTCCTTTCATTGGACATGACTTGTACACTTGATTCTGACGGCAGGTGTGTTAAGATCAACCTCTCCCAGCACTCCTACATTGTTGAGCTGGTGGAGCAGTTTGGTCTCACTGCTGCTACCAAACCCAAGTTTTCAGTTCCCATGGCCAAGTGCACTGTCACTGATCCTCCTGGAGAACCTCTGGCCTCTAATAGCCAGTACCTCTCTCTTGTGGGGGCTTTGCTGTACCTGGCTACCTGCACAAGGCCTGATATTTCTTTTGCTGTGAGCTACCTGTCCAGGTTTTCTGCTCAACCCACTGCCCCCCTGTGGGCTGCAGCCAAGCGCTTGCTTTTGTATTTGAGAGAACATTCCCATCTGGGCCTCACTTACACTCACAGCCCTGGTTTCTCTTTTACTGTCTTTAGTGACTCATCCTTTGCTGATGATGGGTCTGACAGGAGATCTCAGACTGGCTATGCTGTGCTTGCTGGAGGCTGCCTTGTGAACTGGATGAGCAAAAGGCAACCCACTGTTGCTGTTAGCTCCAGTGAGGCTGAGTATCAGGCCCTGTCTCAGACTGCTCGGGAGGTGCAATGGTTGAAAAATTTGAGAATTGATCTAGGGCTGCCTTGTGACCTGGTCACCATTCAGGGTGACAACTTGGGGTCCTTGAGCTGGGCCAATGACTGTCAGCTGCTCCCTCGCAACAAGCACATTGATGTCATCCATCACTATATCCAGGAGCTGGTGGAGGATGGCCAGGTGGATGTTGCCTATGTTAACACTAAGGACAACTGTGCTGACCCCTTCACCAAGCCCCTTGATCCTATGGTGTTCTGGCGTTTCATTCGCATGTTTGGAATGACTGCTTCTCCTTAAACCAATTTTTTTTTGTTACATGTATTCTAGAATTTTGGTTACATGTATTCTGGAATTTTTGGTTACTTTGAAGGGTTTCTTTGGTTACATTTAGAGTTTCTTTAAGTTATCATTGATTGGCATTAGGTTCCTATTCCTGGATCGGGTTTTCTATACCGTTGTTACCCGACTTTGATATTTAGTTGTCCTCTTATATCCACTTGGCAAATTTTAGTTCTTTGCCTTGCTTCATACCTTCCCTTACACCCTTTGGGTTTCATTTGAAGTTTCTCTCGATTTTTTTTTCGGAGTTCTTTGATTTTTTTTTTTTTTTTTTTTATTTAATTTGTTACATATAGTTCTATGTCACCAGTGCCATAGGTGGAGTAGTACTAATGTATGTCACCTGTGTCATAGGTGGAGTATCAGCATGTATAGCGGTGCTCTCACGCGTTTTATGACTTGGTGACTACTTATGTACTCCCATAGAACTATCGGCTCTCCTGAGCCAGCTTCCCGTGGGACTGAGTCATCTTGAGATGACTCAGTGGCAGCTTCCTGTCACCTACGTTCTGATCTCCTGTCTCATACGGTCTGATCTGTACCCTGTTAGGTTCCTGTCTACCGTCTCCTTTCACCACAGGTGCCCCTTTATGGGTCTCCTGTGTCTGTAACGTTATCCTTGTCTCCGTGTATAGATTGGTGCGTCTGTTCCGCTGCTTTAATCTACTGTCCACTCTACCGGAGTGATTTCAAGCTGATAGAAATTGTGCAAATTGTGATGCAAACCCATGGAAATTGGTGATGCTGTGTTTGGGGAACTGCATTGAGTGGGACATGTCTTCATAATGGTTTATCGAAAATCCTCGAAGCATTTTACAGTTTTGAAGCGAACACCAATCGACATCGTATAGGAAAAAACGCAACTCCAGAAATTTCATGTTTGGGAATGTATCAATCAATGCTTGGACATCACCTTGTAGTTTGGACTTCATATTGATGTCGCCATCCCAATATCTTGCTTGTGGAAAAATATCTTCGCCGACAAGCTCGACACAAACTGCATTGCTAATTACTGTTGGATTTGATTTCAACAGTAAACAACCTCCACTCTGGACCTTGATTGTTATGTTATCCACTGATTCACCTCCCATTTTCACAACTTCTGCAATACTTTGTGTGCACCCTCGCTTGACGTAACCGATATGTGTGATATCCATATTCATTTTACTGTTCCGCCGATTGTAGTAGATTCCCTCGTTACAAATCGGGTCATTTGGCATCTTTACCATCAGGTGATCTGAACTCGCCTCAGCCTGAAGATCTCCAAAATGGACATCTTTGACCCCAGTGCAAATCAAGTTGGACGTACCTAACGCAGTGATGGGAGAAGCGTAATCTGTCATTCTATACTGTATGCAAAAGAATTGGGAGTTGAATGAGCGAACGTGTAGATAGATATGAAAATCTTTGGGGGGGGGAAGAGGTGTCACGATGAACCAAGTTTGCTGATGCTGTCCATGTCCGAGATGGAGGCGGTGTCGCGTGTGTGTGTGCGTGTGATTTCAGTAGACTACTGGTGTAAGTGTAGTGTGTCTACTGGTTGATGTGAAGTGTGGGCTCCCATCCGGTCGCCCACCCTCTCGGTTCCTCGCGGACTCCTTTGTGGGGGCTCCCCTTCGGTCGCCCCCGGTCGCTCCGCTGGGGGGAAGAGGTGAAAGGGGCTCCGCCGCTTGCGTGGTGGTGTGTGCATCTTATTCCTATTCAGCACATTTGCGGCCAGCTGGAATTCATACTTGGCTTTTAATTTGTTTAGGCATTGCACGCCACATGAGTCTTTGTATTCACTCAGTTGTATAATTATCCCATCGCCATCAGCTGGGATACTGAATGGATGTGAAACTGCTACAATTAACCGTGTTCCAGTTTTGACATGCAGTGATATAGCATCTTGTAGTAGCCTGTCTGTCGAATTGAAAATGACGTTGTCCAAAACTATAATATTAAACCCGATTAGGCTATCCAGGGTGTCTCGCATGCTCATAATTGCAATTGGGGAATGCAGTTTATGATGAGTTACGTCATGGTCAGTCTCACAAACCACCAAAGTGGATTCACCATCCCCTATTTCGTTTGTGATCATGAAGCTCTTTCCAGTCTGCCTACGCCCAACAATATACATCACATGAGGGTGGTCTAGAATGGCAAGATCTGTGCATGGTGGTGGAATGACGTGCTCAGACATAAATTATTATTATTATTCAAATTTACTTTATTCTCTTTACATTCTACGTTTTCCATGCACTTTGTATTTTTGTAATATTACCACACCAAGTGGTAATATGTCCCTGTTTCCACTGTAGATACCCACGCATACCAAAGTGCCCTTGTGCAAGAATTGGACATTTTATAATATTGTTTCCAAATTAAAACGTATAATGAATTCGTCCATTCCTACAGAAGAAATACATGGATTGATAATGGACCGACTCAAATCCAATCAACACAATTGGGATTGGGATCAATTGAGTTCTAACAAAAGTCTAACGTGGGATATTGTGCAAGCAAACCTGGATAAACCATGGAATTGGTGTTGGATCAGTAAAAACCAAAACATCACATGGGATATTGTACAAGCAAACATCGATAAACCATGGAATTGGTTTGGCTTGAGTAGAAACCCCAACATCACATTTGACATTACGCAAGCTAACCCGGATAAACCATGGGATTGGGAGCAATTGAGTGCTACAGTCGGCGGAACAGTAAAATGAAACATCCAAAAAACGGTATAAGGCGGTGACAATCATATATTGTATGAGTGGATGGTCCTACAAAATGGCCCGTCCAGCAAAGAAACCTCCTTTCATGACGCATTGCACATCAACAAAGACCCCGTGTTCTTTTGGGCCACGGTACCGGGGAAGAGGCGATCGCTTAAGTGCGGCTGGTCCTTCAATGGACACTCTCGAAAGTACCGACAAAAAAACGATACGGAGTCTGCAGGATGGAGAGCCGTGATCTAAAAAAGAACCACGATATTCTCGTTAACATCCTGCAATTTGTTGATTCAAAATCGTATTGGTGTTCCACTGCCCCGTGGGTTGCTACACCATTAGGTTACACCATTAGGTGTGCCGTACACGAAGCGGTTTCATTTTAGTATTCCGTTGACTGTAATCCCAACATCACATTTGACATTGTGCAAGCTAACCCAGATAAACCATGGGATTGGACTGTATTGAGTATGAACCCAAACACCACGTTTGACATTGTGCAAGCTAACCCTGATACACCATGGGATTGGACTGTATTGAGTAGAAACCCAAACACATTACTGCTATTGTAAAAATTGTCACAATCTAGAACAAAAACGCAAATCGCATTCTCTCCAAATCCAGCCATAGCAAATCATTGCACTGGGGTACAACAACATCGCAACATGTTGATGCGCAGATGACGTGGCTCACGCACGACCTATGATTGGGAGTAAGATCTGTAAACCTGTCACACAACACAAACACACGATGTTTTAGACTAAGGGCATTCAATAACACAACATCTGGCTCAATGCGCACCTCCTCAATGTCATCAAATGCATATGCTAAATGCCCATTCTGCACACAAAGTATGACAAATGGAATGTGTTTGTGAGGGACAACCTTAAATGCGTCTTGGACAGTATTGAACCCTGTAAGCACACACACTGTCGGCTGCGACAATACGGATGCCTCATTTACAGAAGCGTTGGTTGCCATACATGGCATTCTGATATCTCGTACATGCAAATTCCTTATACACTGTTAGGTTTACTTATTTTCGGAAATCAAAAGAGTCAACTGTTGCAACCCTTTGACACCATGGACCTACATCGCGCATGGAATTGAATTAGTCATGTGTGTGGGTCAGCACAGAGAGATGTTATTGTATTGCATGCATTGTGGGGCACAACGCGCACCGCGTCTATTCATGAGTGCACGAGCAAGTAGCACGCACTTGAGGTTCTCGATCTCTTCGTCCTGCTTGGAAACCAAGCTCAGCGCATGGTTCAGTAGACGATGTTGCTCATGCGCAGACTCCTCCGTCTGAGCCAGTAGCGTTTTGTACGCTCGCTGAACAGCGTCAGCACGCACGCGCTCTGCAGCCACGGCATCAGCCACGGCAACAGCCACGGCAACAGCCACGGCAACAGCCACGGCAACAGCCACGGCATCATCGAGTTGGGCTTTCGTGTACATTTCGGCCATGCTCAGTCACTGCACATGCATTGCCGTGTCTGGGGCTGTGTCCCTATATTACTATTCTACAGTCGACGGAACAGTAAAATGAAACATCAAAAAAACGGTATAAGGGCAACCGCAACGATCTGCAGTTGCCCAACCTCCTTACATGACGCATTGCACATCAACAAAGACCCCGTGTTCTTTTGGGCTGATGAGCCCTTGCACTGTTTAAAGATTTTCCAATAAATTTAAAGTGATTAAAAGGCTCTGCCTTAGGCCTTTTATTAAAAATATTTCTTTGTGATCGTATTACGGGATGGTGAACATGCAAGATGATGAGCTCGAGCGCGCGGGTACCAAAGAGGCTTTGGTAGAACTTGTCCGTAGGTTGCGCAAGAAAGTGGGCAATCTGGAGAGCCAGCTGAATGAAGTGAGGTGCGAAATATATATTCTACGTCGAGTGATTGTAGGGAGGGCACAATACTCATCATGTTCCGCTCAACACATGTTCACAGCCCGGAGCTTAGTGTCTTGAGGAGGTTTGCTGGCCGGACAGTCCCATGTTCTGATCTGGATGACGACATCGACAGGCAGTCTCACGGTAATCTCACGGCAGTGCCACAGCTGGTGCCGCAAATATTACCTGAAATGTAACCAAATGCGGCGTCGGCCAAACACAGCCTGGGGCAGTCTCACGGTAGTCTCACGGTAGTCTCACGGTAGTCTCAAGGTTGTGCCACGGCTGGGGCCGCAAATGTAACCAAAATGCTGCGTCGGCCAAACATAGGGGCACATACGGCATGGTGGAGCGCCATTCCCACCGCCATGCCATTTGGTTCAAATTGACCAGCAGTCGCATTACCAGATTCCGGGGGATGTGTGACAGAGGCATATCCTACACGTGTGTTTCCGCGCGCCCATGAAAGACACGTGTTTAGCGCGCACCCTACTTGACACACCCAGTCCAAGCCACACACACCCCAGCCATGTCAATCTTAACCAAGTACCGACTCCAATTCTTCGCTCACGAAGAACTCAGTGTGTTAGGGAGCATCCAGCGAACTCCGAAAGTAGCTTTGCATTTCAGTGAGTGAATTTGGCGATTACGTTACGTGTGTTGTTGTTGTGCTGGCTCTGTTGAGAAAATAGACTACGTTTTTTTTCGAAACGTAGTCTATTTGGCGCGCGGGGTCCGCGTTGCCTCATCCGCGTTTCAGATTCGGTCCGTCCCCCCCCCCCCCCCCTATTTGTTGTTTTTATCTGAGCATCCGTTGCATTTCCATGCTAAAAAACAATTGACGCCTTTTTCCTTCCTTTGAAACCACCACAACAACAACAACAACAACAACTGATAAACCAACTCAACTGATATCATGTCTACCAACAACATGTCTACAAACAACATGTCTGCCAACAACATGTCTACCGAGATCACATCATTCGTGAATGATACCTGTATATTCAAAGTTGTCCTAACGGACCGAACGAAGCTATCCAGCAAACCCACCGTCCCTCAATCGAAGGACATCTGCTACAAGATAATTTCATTTCCCCGCGTTCCTGCGTGCCTCGCAGACCCTGTCTGCGCAATGAAAATTGCGCACGCTAAGTTTCTCAAAGATTCCCCCGGCGCGGAGAAAAAGCCTTTACAGCTAATGCTTCTCCCTGTTGCCGTCGCTGCTGCGAATGCCGTCGCTTCTGCTTCTGCTGCTGCTGCTGCTCCTGCTCCTTCCTCCTTGCTTGCCCTCGCCAGTGCCCTTGCCCTCCCAGAGGACGACGGCCCCACCGAGGACGTTTGCATGTCGGAGGAGAGTTCCGGTGGTACCAAGCGCCCCCGCACCACGGTGTCACTCTCTGTGGCTCCTGCTGCTCCGGCTGCTTCTACTGCTGCTTCTGCTTCTACTGCTGCTGCTGTTTCTGCTTCTGCTTCTACTGCTGCTGCTGCTCCTGCTCCTGCTGCTTCTGCTGCTGCTGCTGCTGCTTCTGCTGCTCCTGCTGCTTCTCCTGCTGGCTCGTTCTCAACGTGCTCCCTGTCCTCCTCCTTGGCCTCAAGTCGTTTTGGTCGCGGGTCCGTTCTAAAGAACGAGCTGCAGGTTGGTGCCAATATAGGTGCATTTACCATCGTGGGGTATTCCCCCACCCTGGGCTGCACTGCTGTCACCACTCAAGGCAACCCGTGCAGCCGCCGTCAAGTTCTCGTTAGCAACCCCGATGGTGGACCCCCCTTCACCACGGGCAAGTGCGCGCACCTCGCGTGCATGAAACAGACTCCCTCACAGCGTGAGGCGTACCTCGCCAAGAAGCGAGCTACGCTCGACGAGCTTGCAATTGAGCTTCGCTCCCTGTCCCTCAGCCAGCAGCTTTAGTTATATAGATACTCAGTTATTTAGATACTCTTTTTTTTGCTACATTTCTTAGAGACGATAAAAAATGGTCCTGCCTGTATGTACTGTACTGTACTGTACCGTGTGAATTCTCCCCTCCGTTTGCGTGCGTGTGTGTTCCATGCGTGCGTGCGTGTCTCTTGTTCTCCTGACGTCGTCGGCGTCTTGCTCCCTCCTCCCCTCTTGCACATACAACCAACCAACTTGCTCCCCCCCTGCCCGCATCTATCATCCGCGGCGTCGTGTGTGTGTGTGTGTAAATCAGTAGTGTGTCTGCTGGTTGATGTGACCTGTGGGCTCCCCTCCGGTCGCCCACCCGCTCGGTTCCTCGCGGACTCCTTTGTGGGGGCTCCCCTCCGGTCGCCCCCGCTGGGGGAAGAGGTGAAAGGGGCTCCGCCACTTGTTTAATGTGGTACGTTGGCGACATATATCACTTGACAAGCAGTTTTGAGGTTGGTTGCTTGAGGATGAGAACAAAGTAAGGCAAATCAAACTGCAACATAAACAAAAGATGATGCATTAGCTAACGCAAATCAAACTGGTGGTTTATTTATTTATTTTTTGTATTCTCTGCACGATTCTCCTGAGTACCAGCACAGCCGAACTCCTCAGAATGGCTAAACCGAGTCTGTACTCGGTGTTGGAGACGCAATCTAGAGATCCGCGCTTCGCTCCCTTCGTGCATCAGGACGCCTACGGGGTATGGGGACTGAAGCCACAGCCATTGCCCGAGATAATCTTGAAGCTGGTGTTGGGGATCCTCGTCGCGCCTCTCAAGGCCACCTTGACGGTCTTAGGCTTGGCTTTAGCTTGCAATACTTGCCGCGTTGAAAAATACTTGATGCCGGTGCTATCGATTTCTAAAGAGTACAGGGCCGCATGGACACTGTACTGGGGCAAGATCTGGATCCGCCTCGCCTTGTTTGGTTTAGGCTTCCTCTCAGTATCATGGATCAAGTTGGACCACCTGGACGTCAGAAAGCAGGCTGAGACAGAAACAGAGGCCCCTGTCATTGTGTCTAACCACATGGGTTGGTCAGATATCTTGGTGCACATGTCAAGAAGCAGGCCTGCTTTTGTGGCCAAGGAAGGCATTGATAAGGTTCCCATTGTAGGGTATATCAGCCAACACATTGGATGCATCTATGCCATGCAAGCCATCAAGGAGACTAGCAAGAGTGCGGCTGTCCAGCTGAAGGATCGTATTGCTGCAAAAGCCATTGACCCTACCAGCTCTGTACGCCCCATGCTGGTGTTTCCTGAGGGCACCACCACCAACGGGCGCTACCTCTGCAAGTTCAAGACCGGAGCTTTCCTGGCAGGGGCACCTGTACGACCCGTGGTGATGCACTTCCTGAACCAAGACTACGTCTCCCCGTCGTGGGAGAGTATCAACATCAAGCGACACATCTTCATCATGATGGCCACACTCTTCCACAAAGTGATTTGCTACGAGCTGCCAATCTACTACCCATCTGATGCAGAGAAACAAGACCCAGTTCTATTTGCAGAAAATGTGCGACAGAACATGTTAAGCTACTGCGGGAATCAGGGAGTCCCCAACCTCATTCCATGTGACTCCACCCTGGAGAACAAGTTGGAGTACCACAAGCTGAGCAAGGCAACCATTGCAGAGCACTCCGGCAAGTTTCGAAAGAGCATCAAGAAGGAGTGATGTTGGATTGGATTACAGTCAACGGAATACTAAAATGAAACCGCTTCGTGTACGGCACACCTTACGGTGTAACCTAATTGTGTAGAAATCCACGGGGCAGTGATCCACTGTGTCTTTGAATATCGTGGTTCTTTTTTAGATCACGGCTCTCCATCCTGCAGACTCCGTATCGTTCTTTTGTCGGTACTTTCGAGAGTGTCCATTGAATGACCAGACAGCCGCACTTAATCGATCGCCTCTTCCCCGGTATCGTTGCCCAAAAGAACGCGGGGTCTTTGTTGATGTGCAATGCGTCATGAAAGGAGGTTTCTTTGCTGGACGGGCCATTTTGTAGGACTGTCGACCGTTTATTGGGATATTTCATTTTACTGTTCCGCCGACTGTAGACTGTCACAATGCATACAGCGCAGAGCACACCAGCAAGATTCTAAAGATCAGCAAGCAGGAGGTAACTTGGATTGGATTGTCCCAGCAGCGAGTCTTTTCAGGTCCGTCTTCGCCCAGCGGCGGTCCCGTTCGTACACATACGTCTGCTGGTAGCAGGCGTGGTCCATGATTATCTTCATGTACTGCGTGTGCACGGGGTTGAAGTGCGACAGCTGCAGACAGATTGACGATACAATGAGGATGCGCCTGCCGCCGCTTGCGTGGTGTGTGCATCTTATTCCTGTTCACTTGCGTGAGTCGTGAGGGCTCCCCTTCGTACGTCGCTTGTTCCGCGCCTACGATCACTAGGCTACTTCTGCTTAAGATCACCCAGAAGACATCTGGGTGATCTTAAGCAGATGAATCCGACTTCTCGCCAAATTGTATAAAGGGTTTACTTGAGAACAACTGTAAACTGTACAGCTCCATCCATACAACGAACTAGACACAAGAAAAAACAATCAGGCCAAAACATTTACAATAATAGCTCGAATAACGTCAGACCGTTTTGTAGGAAAAATCAGATATGGACAAATGTCGAATGGTCATTCAAGCATCCACTCAACGTGTTGCTGATGTGGATAGAGTTATTTCACGTGAAGCCTGCTATAATATACCTGTGAGTCTGAGCAATGAGATCTGTGAAGACTTCAACGACATAGAAATTGATCTGCCTTACATGCGAACAACTGGAGAACCAGGGAGATTGTTGGTAATGAAGGAAAGTTCTTTCTTGCATGCAATTTGTAACATGTGTCAAACATGTCCACGTGACATCGAAATAGCCCTCATATCTGTTGACATCTTCAGACTACATCCAAATGAACTACACTTCCTTCATGTTTGCAATAAACATAAATTGCATTTGAACAAGTATCTATTCACCAATTAATCTTGCTGGCTGTGAAGAGGAGAATAAGGTTCGTTACAGGGTCTTCTGCGTTGTTTACACCACTTCCACTAAACGATGAGTGGCGATGATCCGCCACCGTGTGTCATGAATGGACGGACGGACGGACGGTGTGGATGCGACAGTTTTCCACCGTTTTGCGTGTGATGATTGATGCCTTGACAGGTTTCTGCAACTCAATTCCCCTGCCCCACTCCGTGGGGCCCGCGATTACCCTATCGATATACGAGATCTAGCAGACCTCTTCGTGTGTAAAATTCTACACACATTTCTACACCCTATCGATATACGATATCTAGCAGACCTCTGCTTGACATGTGATCACCGTTTGCGATTACTTTACCGGAATTTCCGTCATCTGTGAATGAATGGACGAACGGGGGCTGCGAAAGCCGCCTTGGTGTGTGTGAAGATGAATGAATGGACAAACGTGGGGGTTGCGAAAGCCGCCTTGGTGTGTGTGAAGATGAATGAATGGACGAACTGACAAGTAGGATGAGCAAGCCTCCGTGGATACCAGATGGACGAGTATGATACGCAAGCCGCCGCCTGTGTCGTGATAGAGTGCGTGCGCTATCTATCATATCTATCTATCATATCTATCTATCTATCTATCTATCTATCTATCTATCTATCTATCTATCTATCTATCTATCCTATCTATCCTATCTATCTAATGCACCGAGTATGATGCGACATGTTTCCTCCGTTCCGTTTGCCTATCACGTGCGTGCGTATGTTTGCTTGTGCATCCAGTAGTGTTTCTCATGCATGTGAACTGTGGGCTCCCCTCCGGTCGCCCCCGGTCGCTCCGCTGTGGGGAGGTGAAAGGGGCTCCGCCGTTTTGCGTGCGTATTCATTCAGCTTGACAATGAGTACTGTTTTCGTGTGGATAAATCATCATTAATGTACACTCGACAAGCGGGAGTCAGTGAGAGAGAGAGAGAGAGAGGTCGCTTGTACAGTCGGAGACGCAATTTGTGGGACGCCCTACCGGTGACCCTTGAACCCAATGGGTAGATCAGCTAAAGGCGAGTACATATTTTTGCCCTTCATCTCTGTATTTCAGCATTTAAGCTGGCCCAAAGTATAACAAGGCAAGCTGCTGACAAACCCAGGTGGGTCGGTCGGTTTAGCGCTCAGTCGAAAAGCTACCGCCGTGACCACGCTTTCCGCCTGTTTGTCACAGTCCATGTGTAGATACCGGCTACATTTACTAAGGATGACCCGTTGAACAATTTTACACATCATTCCATCCATTTTTCAAGTACGTCAACGAAGTGAGTCCGGCAAGCGGTGATATGTCGTCCACGTCGGTGTTCGAAATGTCCAGGTGAAGCAACGAAGTGAGTCCTGCCAGCGGTGATATGTCGTCCACGTCGGTGCCCTTCATGTCCAGGTGAACCAACGAAGTGAGTCCTGCCAACGGTGATATGTCGTCCACGTCGGTGTTCGAAATGTCCAGGTGCACCAATGAAGTGAGTCCTGCCAGTGGTGATATGTCGTCCACGTCGGTGCCCTTCATGTTCAGGTGAATCAACGAAGTGAGGGCGGAAAGCGGTGATATGTCGAGCACCTTGCTCCGGCGACAAAACGAAATGAATCCGGACATCGGTACTCGGTCTTCGACCACACATGTGTACGCCATGTTCAGATGAACCAACGAAGTGAGGCCGGACAGTAGTGATATAGAGGGTACACGTGTGTGCTCCATGTTCAGGTGAAGCAACGCAGTGAAACCGGACACCGGTGAGATGTCTTCGAGCTTGTATTTGAGATGCGAAATGTCGAGGTGAATCAACGAATTGATACCGGACAGAGATGATAGGTATTCCACGTCGGTGCCCTCCATGTTCAGGTGAATCAACGAAGTGAGGGCGGAAAGCGGTGATAGGTGTTCGCCCACACGTGTGTACGCCATGTTCAGATGAACCAACGCGGTGAGTCCGGAAAGCTGTGATATGTCTTCGAGTTTGTTTCCGATATGCGAAATGTTGAGGTGAACCAACGCATTGAGTCCGGAAATCGCTGATAGGTGTTCGTCCACGTACGTGAGGTGCAAAATATCTAGGTGAATCAACGAAGTGAGACCGGACAGCGGTGATATGTCTTTGAGTTTTGCTTGGATTAGCGAAATGTCTAGGTGAATCAACGAAGTGAGGGCGGCCAGTGGTGATATGTCGGTCACAAGTGTGTGCGCCATGTTCAGGTGAATCAACGAAGTGAGTCCGGACAGAGCTGGTATGTTGTACAGAGGTGTGTGCGACATGTTCAGGTGCGTCAACGAAGTGAGTCCGGACAGAGGTGATAATAGGTCTTCGTCCACGTAGGTGTGCGACATGTTCATGTGCGTCAACGAAGTGAGTCCGTACATTGGCGATATGTCGGTCACGTAGGTGTTCGATATGTCCAAGTGAACCAACGCAGTGAGTCCGGACAGCGGCGATATGTCTTGGATCTTGTCTTCGATAGCCGACATTGATTGGTAGGGTACGTATTCCCCCCGATTGACACCGATTTTCAACTCTTGGAGCCTGCAAATGCGTGATAATGCGTATTCCAAACTTTTATAATGTCTTAGGTGGATCCTTGTGACACACCGGGGTGTGACGCATCTCCACTTTCCGCAAACGAGAGGCACTTGTTTGAGGTGGGATTCGTTCAAAATCGCATTGGATAGAATGATCTCCAATACATCTTCATTGATTTCGTCAAATGAACTCATTCGTTTGTGAAGTGTGCTGTGCTGTGCCTTGCTGTGCCTTGCTGTGCTGAAGAATGGTTGTTTACACTTCATTCGAGGACGAGAATCCGCCACCGCATCCGTGTGTCATGAATGGACGGACGGACGGACGGTGTGGATGCGACAGTTTTCCGCCGTTTGCGTGTGTACATGTATGATGACTTGACAGGTTTCTGCAACTAAATTCCCCTGCCCCACTCCGTGCGCTATCTATCATATCTATCTATCTATCTATCTATCCTATCCTATATATCCTATCCTATCTATCTAATGCACCGAGTATGATGCGACATGTTTCCTCCGTTCCGTTTGCTTCGATCCTGCAATGAGAAAAAATAATTCAGGCCGAATTGAACAACTGTATAAAGCTTTTGAGCTGTAACATTATTGAGTCTGTGTGTAACTACACATTATGGATACAACAAAACAACTAAACGACATAATTGCTGCCTTTTTCGAGCAATGTGAGAAGAAGTCAGGCGCCTACATGGATTACAAAATTTTAAAGATTGCTTTTTTGCAGTACATGCATAAGCATTGTGTTCCGCTGCCATATCACTTTGACAAATTTTTTATCACTCTGTTGGGAAAGGAAGGGGTCTCGACATATGGATATGACCCGACAGTTGTAGTGGGACTCAGATTGAGATCGTGGATTACAGACTGATCAACGGTGGACAGCTCGTGCTTGACTTGGAACTTGGCCATCGCCCGTCGAATACGTACCATAATAGCTTTCCGTTTGTGCTCCTCGCGGCAGCGATGCGGTTTCCAAGTATTCGTTTCGCGATGCGCGCGATCTCGTTATGGCTCCCGTTGCACGCGCGGACGTCGTCCTCCTCCTCAATGTGTAGGAACATGACCGAACAATAATAAAATGTATGTATGTATGTGTCTTGCTGGCTGTGAAGAGGATAATAAGGTTCGTTACAGGGTCTGATGCGTTGTTTACACCACTTCCACGAGACGATGAGTGACGATGATCCGCCACGATGGACGGACGGTCTCCATCTCGGGAACAACAATTATTTCAACAAAAAATAAATACTGAAGAATGCCGGAGGCTCACATCAATCCCTATTTTAAACAAACGTGTTCACATGAACACCTCTGAAAAGACTCTCCATCTCGGGAACAACAATTATTTCAACAAAAAATAAATACTGAAGAATGCCGGAGGCTCACATCAATCCCTATTTTAAACGTGTTCACATGAACACCTCTGAAAATGCGTGGGGGCGAGTCAGCAGCTGAATTCCCCTGCCCCACTCCGTGGGGGCCGCGATTCCCCTATCGATATACGAGAGCGCTTGTCTAGCAGACCCATGCTTGACATGTGATCACAGGTTGCGATTACTTTACCGTGTTTTCCGTCATCTGTGAGTGATAATATCTTAGAGAGTATCGACTTCTTTGCGATGCGAGCGATCGTCCCCCGTAAGTCGACATCGTTTCGCCGACTGTAGTGGTCGCCGTGTGACTCGACACAGGTGCCGCCGTGATGCGAGAGGTCGCTCTGTGATGTGACTCGACACAAGTTCCGCCTGATGAGAGTGGTCGCTATGTGATGTGACTCGACACAGGTTCCGCCTGATGAGAGTGGTCGCTCTGTGATGTGACTCGACACAGGTTCCGCCGTGATGCGAAAGTCGCTCTGTGATGTGACTCGACACAGGTTCCGCCGTGATGCGAAAGTCGCTCTGTGAGTCAGTCGACTCGACACAGGTGCCGCCGTGATGCGAGAGGTCGCTCTGTGATGTGACTCGACTCGACACAGGTGCCGCCGTGATGCGAGAGGTCGCTCTGTGATGTGACTCGACTCGACAGGTGCCGCCGCCTGATGCGAGAGGTCGCCATGTGATGTGACTCAACTCGACAGGTGCCGCCGCCATGTGATGCGAGAGGTCGCCATGTGATGCGAGAGGTCGCCATGTGATGCGAGAGGTCGCCATGTGATGTGACTCGACTCGACAGGTGCCGCCGTGTGTCCCGCGATTCCTCTTTCATACTCCCGACATAGTTGTCAAGCAGAAGTCTGCTTGAGACGACACAACGGAAACGCCCAAGCGTTCCAGTGAGAAAGAAGCTCAAGCGTTACAGTGATAATAAACCCAAGTGTTACAAACAAGTGAATCTTTTACAAACAACATACACATTGTGTAAGACTTGACAGTTAGTTACACAGTAGTGTGTAGTAGTGTGTCTAATGCTTGATGTGAACTGTGGGCTCCCCTCCGGTCGCCCACCCGCTCGGTTCCTCGCGGAATCCTTTGTGGGGGCTCCCCTCAGGTCGCCCCCGGTCGCTCCGCTGGGGGATAGAGGTGAAAGGGGCTCCGCCGCTTGTTGAATAATACAATCCGTTGTTTGCCGATGGACTATGGCTGTACATGGACAGCTCGTGACCCGAAAGGGCATCGGCGGCGGCGGCGTGAGGTCCGTGCGCAGAAGACGAAGTTTCAAGAGCTCCAGCATCCGGGAGACACTCTCCGGGCACAGGCGGTAGTTCCTCTCCTCCTTAGTGCGCTTGCCCTTGACCTGCGCGCGCGTGGTATCGACATGGTGAGCGATACCAAGCGCATGCAGGTCAAAGGCAAGCGCACCAAGGAGGAGATTAACTACCGCCTGTTCCCGGAGAGCTGTACATGGACAGCTCGTGTCCAGAAAGGGCAGCGGCGGCGTGCGCGTTGAGCGGCGTGAGGTCAGTGCGCAGAAGACGAAGTTTCACGAGCTCGAGCATACGGCAGACACTCTCCGGGCACAGGCGGTAGTTAATCTCCTCCTTGGTGCGCTTGCCTTTGACCTGCACGCGCTTGGTCTCGCTCACCATATCCAGACCCACGGCGTTCAGGATCATCTTCACAGACATGGACACCTTGCGCAGGTCCCACCCGTCGCGAACGCCGCACGAGGCATGGCTGAACAGCCGAGCGGTGTTGTTGTAGTCGCGGAACATCTGTGTTCCCTTGAGCTTGGCGTCGAATACCGTCATCAGATTTGGGATGATGGTCTCAGTGTCGAACGGGGACGAAAAACCCAGACCAGAGAGTGTCTCCTCTATCAACACGATCTTCAGAAGATCGGGGTGCAACGGCACGCCACGAAAGGGGCGCTGCAGCTCAGGGCACAGAAGAGATGCAAGTACCTCCACGGAACGTGGAGGTATTGCGCCTCAAGACGTTCTCGAATTTCTTGGCGACCAGTCGAGAGACCGTCTTCTCTCGCTGCTTCTCTTGCTCAACAACGGCAAAGATGGGGGGGTCGGGTGGCACGTCCTCGGTGCCGCAATCAAGGCTGTCGACGCCACCTGTCCACACGTACTGGAAGACGACAACGGCCATCCCCCGAAAGACGGCACCTGCATCACCCGCGTCAAGTTGGTAGTACTCGTATCCAACGTCGCGACGGGGCTTGACTCGAGGGTCTCCGCGAAGGTACCGGAGCAGGACAGTCTCAGCCTCCACACAAGCACGCGGATTAAGTACGTGGATTGCGAAGATCATCTTTGAGTTCTTCGGGTACTGAGAAAGTTGCTGGCCAACGGGCTTCGACGTCCTGCCCACCTTGACGACGATTTCATCCTTCTGAATGAACTTGTGCTCAACCAACGCGTACACGACATTGGTTGTCATGTGCGCCATGATCGCTGTCGAGTTGCTCCTATGCTATATCCCAATGCTCGCGTTTACACCATTATTATAGGCCTGACGGCTCGTCTTCAGTCTCGAATTCGTACGCGACAGGCGAAGCTACGTCAACCAGGTGGTTGTACATGGACAGCTCGTGACCCAAAAGGGCAGCGGCGGCGTGCGCGTTGCTCGGCGTCAGATCCGTGCGCAGAAGACAAAGTTTCACGAGCTCGAGCATACGGCAGACACTCTCAGGGCACAGGCGGTAGTTTCTCTCCTCCTTTGTGCGTTTGCATTTTACCTGCACGCGCTTGGTCTCGCTCACCATATCCAGACCCACGGCGTTCAGGATCATCTTAACCGCCTTGGACACCTTGCGCAGGTCCCACCCGTCGCGAACGCCACACGAGGCCTGCCTGAACAGCCTAGCGGTGTTGTTGTATTCTCGGAACATCTGTGTTCCCTTGAGCTTTGCGTCAAACGCTGTCATCAGATTTGGTATGACGGTCGTAGTGTCGAATGGGGACGAAAACCCCAGAGCATCGAGTGTCTCCTCTACTAGAACGATCTTCAGCAACCCTGAGTGCTCCGTCGTGTGCACGTCGGCTCCGCGAACCGGGCGCAGGATCGGGCACAGCAGGCGCGACATGAGCCTCGCCTTCGGAGAGCCGACAGCACCAGGCTTGTTCTCCATCAGGAACTCCTCGTCGACGCGGTCGATGCCCCATGCAGAGCAGTAGCGGCTCAGGTACAGAAGGAACTTGTCGTCCTCGCTCGCGTCGTTGGACATCACCCGCTGCTCGATAGCATCCATGAGATCCTTGCGCCGCATGGCAGTGGGCACATCGCTGAGGATGTCGGTGACGCCGCCGGCGACAGGGCCGGTGACAGTGTCAAGGGCAGTGACAGCTCCGGCGACAGTGGCGGCGACAGTGTCATGGGCAGTGACAGGGGTAGACCCGGTGAGCGCATCCAGCTGCTCTTGAGCCTTGAGGACGCGCAACAGGAACTCGCTTGTCGCCTCCACGTCGCCCTCAGCCGGCGCGTGCACGCGGGTGGCACTGACCGCAGCGTAGCTGGAGCCGAGGTCCATGCGGTGACCTGCATGCTCCAGAAGGTCGGCGAAGCAGGACACGTAGTCGAAGCTGGCGTTGTAAATCTCCGCAAGAAAGTAGCTCTCGACATTCATCTTCAGTGTCAGTGGAGCCACGGTCGCAAACAACGGGGCGAGAGCGCCACCCGAGAGCTCCTGCAGTGTGTGGTCGTCTCCACCGTCAATCGCGGGGACGTGCTTGACATCGGAGCAGGTGGAGAAACCCTCCATCCACCTGCGTATTTTGGAAATGTGGTACCCAACGGGACAATTAATTATATAGCAAAGCGTGTTTTAGAATTGTCCCTTTGGGTACCACATCTCTATCACGGGGGTACATGCTTGACATCTAAGCAGGTTGCGAAACCTTCCATCCACCTGCGTCAGTTTTCAAGCACCGAAGGGATAATTAATATAGCAAATAGTGTTTTATAAGTATCCCTTCACTTTTACAATTTTACAATTTCACCCCCTCGATCGCACCTGAGCCACTGGTAGAGGTCGACGTGTGTCAAGTGCTGTCGGGTTGCCTCGCGGGCCACTCGCATGTTCTTGGCGACGAGCGTCCTGACGTTGGTGTCGACCAGGTGTCGCACGCGTCCGGTCATCTGCAGCGCGCCCATCGGCGCCGCGGACCCGGGGCACAGGTATAGGTACATCCTGTCAAAATGCTCGGTGCTGAAGTCGACGCCCGCCGATATGGTCGGCGTGTACACGACGATCCGTTTGCTGCTCCAGAGTGCGTCTACGTCTATGAGCTTCGCCTTGACTGCGTCTGCTGTCTTGGACGTGTGCAGCAGGCAGAGTCTGGCCGCGTCCTTCGGGTCGTTGAATGTGTCAAGTGCGGCCTTGTGCACCTGCATCGCTCGCTCTTGGCTGAGCGAGACGACGACGACGTTCCTGCCTGCGGTGATGTCGTCTCTGATCTGCGCGCTCCATGTCACCTCGTCCTTCGATATGGCAAATGTGCGCGCGTTCTCTGTGCTCCGGTAGTCGTTGACGACGAGCAGGTTGCGCAAGCCGGCCTGCTTGAGGAATTCTTTCGTGACGCTGCCCCATGTTGCGTCCATTGTGACGACGCCGGTTGTCGTCGCGTTGAGCGTGTCCGCCAGCCCCTGTATCTCAGCCAATGGGTTGACGACGGTTGGCGACATGAAGTGTCTCAGCAGTGACTCGACCTCGTCGAGCACAACTATGTCAAAGCCCGATGTGAGGTATCGCATGCACGTGTGCTCTGCGAGCCTGTGTAGCGACTCTATCTGGCAGATGACGCGCAGTGTCTTGTCCCTTCGCCTGAGGTCCTGTGGGGTGACGTCGGCGTCTAGGTATGATACAAATCCCTTGCGCGCCAGTTTTCTCTTGTGCTCTAGCGCGAGCGACTGTCGGTATGTGACGACGAGCACGGTCTTGTCCTCGCCCACGCGTTCTAGGAGTGCGTCTAGCATGGTGGACTTTCCTGACCCCATCGGGCTGCGCACTGAGAGCGTGTTGACGTCCTTGCGCTCCGTGTCTAACCACACGTCGACCGCCTGCTGCATCTCTAGGCATGCGTCGATGTCTATGTACCTACTGTTGACGTGCACGGCTCCCGCGTCCCACGCGTCGCCTGCGGGTTCCGCGAGTCTTCCGATGCACGCGGGCGCGTGGTTGTCGCAGGTGGCGGAGAAGCACTTTACTAGGCAGTTTCCTGCTGTGTCTACGAAGCATCGCATGTTCTGCTCTCCGTTGTGTATGTTTCCTGTGTAGCACGGTTCACTCCTGTCACTGTACTTGAACCTGACGCCTACGGCTCGATCGAATGCGTCCTCTGCGGGTCATCTGTCGTGGAATGCTGACGGGTGCATGTCTCGTCTGAGTAGGTCGAGCATGCGCACGATTATGTCGGCGCTTCGGACGTGCGGTTCCTTCTCTACGGCCTTTGCGATGATGGTTCCCGCCGCTCTGACTGCGTCTGCGACTGTTTGCGTGCGCGGTCGTGCCGGCCATGCGATCCCGTTCTTCTTGACGTATCTAGGTATGTGCTCTGGCACCTGTATGACTGCGGCATCCTCTGGCACGTTTGAGATGACTGTCCTGAGTGCTGTGTCTGGGTCATCCTTGTGGTGCTGCTTTAGCGGGACGAGGACCGAGTCCGCATCCTTGTTGAACTTGCACGACCCTAGCATGCGCATCTCCCTGTCCCTTGTGTACACGCCTATGTCTACGAGCTTCCCGACTCCGTTTGGGTCTAGCTGCTGCAGTCTCATGGCGAGGTGTGCTGTGCCTGTGGTGTCTGATTGGTGGTTGCTGCTGTACACGTGGAGCGGCGTTCCTGTGCGCGCCGTGTCGATGATGAGGTGCAGGCTGAGCTTCTTGGCGTTTGGGCTGACGAGCCATATGAGGTCGTTGTCGACGTCGATCTGGATTCCGTAGTCGTTGCTGAAGATCATCTTGATTGCGTCCTCTGTGTGTGCGACCAGCGCGGCAACGTCTGGGAAGGGCACCTGGTCGTTCGGAAGTGGTGGACCGTCGATGTCAAGGTACGGCTTGCATGGCTTTCCGAACGGTATGATCTCGAACGCGTGTCTCGCGTGTCCCTTGAGTCTTTGCAGTGCCTCGTTTGCGTCTGTCCATTCCTTGTAGCATCCGAACTGTCTCCATCCACTGAACGGGTCCTGCAGCTGCATCTGCGCGCGTGCGCGCATGATCGTCGCATCTGCCTGCATGCTCGCCTTTGCGCCTGCGCCCCTGTGCCAGTTTGCTCCCAGCCCCATGATGGGTGGGCATGGCGCCAAGTTGGCCTTGGGTTGTTTTTGTGCGTCCGTCGGCATCGTTTCAACCTTCTTCAGTCGGATAATCCAATTGCGTGGTTTAAATGGAGATTCGTGTGGATAATAATAACCCTTTGGTCTGGTACAACATCTACATTTTGCTTACTCTGATCATGTTTACACCATAAAATATGTCAGATCCGTAGAGGTTCACACGAGTCCGCATTCAATTCAATTCCGTGCATCAGCATGAATAGCGGTGCTCTCGCTTGTTTTATGTCTTGGTGACTCCTTGTGTACTCCCTTAGAACTATCGGTCCTGACAGTACTATGTCAGCTTCCTGTTGACTGCGTCATCGGTTCTTCTGACACGCGCTGTCTAGCCTGTACCCTGATCAGGTTCCAGGCTACCGCCCCCTTTCCTCCACTGGTGCCCCTTAATGGGTCTCCTGTGCTTGTAACTTATTCTCGTCTCCGCATTTATAGATTGGCGTGCTGCACACACAAAGTCCACTCTCCGGAGTGTTATCCAAGCTGATAGGTTATACGGCCCTTCATTTACTACCACTGCTTTGCGATGCAACTTCCGCGAGGACCTCCCGCCATTTTGAGAAACTCCATGACATGGATGGTCTTTCCTGGACGCGCGGGATGCGCAGTATCATTCTCAGCGATGGCTGCGACCAATCCTTCCAACTTCGGAGGAACGGCTCCTCTTGATGATTGGCTAGACGTTTGTGCACCAGCTGCCTCTGCTAGCGGTCATGAGAGTCCTTCCGCCATCGTGGAAGTAACCCCCCCCGGTCATTCCTCCATCTTCTCTTCCTTTTCCTCCCCTGCCGTCTGTCGCCTCCTCCCGTCTGTCGTAGATGACTGTGACGTGCAGACTCAAGTCGGCGACTAGCCTGGACATCGGTGGAGATACCCCGTCTTCGTCTGCTCGCGTCCTTGACGTCGCTAACCTTTCTCCGGTGTTTGAGGCTCTGCCTGCATACCGGAGGTTGCCAAGCCGACCAAGCTCCCTGCTGATGTCTACGTCGTCTTTGCCCCCTTTGCTCTGCCCAGCCGACGGTCGGCTACTGGCATGAGCTTGCGCTCTAGTGGCTCTGTGCTACCTTCTGGAGAAATTTTTCGATCAAGCTGGCGGATCGCCGGCACTGCCGTAGGGTTCGCCAGAGGAGGACGACCTACGCGTCTGGACCTGGAGATTCTGGAGGTGGTAGGAAGCAGGGGGGTATGGTCAGCACCACTACGGGTGCTGCTCCCTCTAACCCCCAACCGGGTGAGTCGAGCGATAGAGGGGGGGACTTGGGATTGACTGATCATCGACGGCGGTATATTAGGACCTTTACATGCCTCGGCTCTGCTCTTCGCATCCTAGCGATAAATGTTCGAATTCTGCCCTTGCGATTTGCGATTTTCTGCCATTGGTGCGATTTTCTGCACCAGGTGTGACTTGCTGCACTGTCATTTTCGTCTCCTTTTTCCCATACCTCAAATCTCGACTTCGACCTAACGCTTCCCCACCTTCTGTGATCCCAGGTCTCGCAGCGCCGGACTTCGCCCATGCTACAGGCCGCAGTGGACGCCGTCCTGGCCCTAGTCCAGCGGCCGTGGAGGATCTTTGGCATGATATCTTGGTGGATATTTTTCTCTCTTAGGCTCCTTGTGACCCCTAGGTGCGTTCCGTGGTTCGACAGAGGTTACTACTTTGTCTTCCCGTGCCCCTGGTTCCCCCCTTAGGTGTATGCCTTAGCTACGTGAGTTTGGGTTCAAGTGTTTGAGTTCTGATAGGGCTTAGGAATTTTTAGTTAAGTGGTATAGAGGCATGGTTGATCTCGATTAGTTGGGGCATGCATGAGTTGTTGATGATGACACTGCTCAGCATGGTGCTAGTGTGTTATCTTTGCAATCGCGTGTTCATCTAGGGAGACAAGACTCCTTCGGAGCTTTTCTTTGGGGTTGCACCTGATGTGTCGTTGTTGCGTTTGTTTGGTTGCCCTTGCTATGTAATCTTAGTATTGGGCAGTCACGCAACAAGCTAGTTAGAAAGGCATTATTTGGTAGACTGGTTGGGTATTCCCTGGTGAGTAAGGGTTATTATATTTGGGTTTCCAATGTTGCGCCAGTTAGTAGTGAGTTGTGATGTACTCTCTATCTCCAGTTCAGTTCTAAACTGTCTTTCTGGGTTCTCCCATTAGTATGGGTCCCCGTGCCCGCTTGCATCCCTCCTGTCATCAAACGGTGATATGTTATGTGTTACCGGTAATTCCCTACGCCCTTTAACAACCCCAATTGTTGTTGGCTGGCCTGGCTGGGATGTATCATTGTTGCATTTTAGACCAGGGCCTGATCTTGCGTGTGGTGAAGTTTAGGGCGGGTGGGAGTTGGATATCCAACTATAATCTTAGCCGAATCTCAGGGGGTCGCCAGGCCCTCCTCTGTGCCACGTTTAGCGGTGAAGCTTTAGGGATTTAGACAGCCTTCGATCATAGTGGTACCTGGATCAGGTCCTTGACTAATAGTCGCCAACCTCCGACCACCTCGGATGCTCGCGTGGCGATAATTCCGACGCCTCCTGTCGTCCCTGTGGATCCGACGCCTCCTGTCGTCCCTGGTGGATTACTCGGGTCAAGCCCATGTGATGATGTAGCCGTTGCCGAATGGGTAAGTGATGATCTTGAACACTGGTCTAGCTTGATACTGCGTATGGCTGGGTGTTAAAGTCCAACCCAGGATTCATTGTTTTAGGTGCTGCTGGTTCTCATACGTAGGTTAACATGGCCCTATGTGTGAGTGCCTATTCCTCAGCACCTCCTAGACTGACTTATAGGGTAGTCTAGATTGGTGGAGCGTTACGACGCTTTGTTTAGGCAGCTTCCTTTCAGCTGTCTTTCTTGGTTTTGGTGGAAGGTGGTACTTAATTCAGACCACCGTTATAGCGTCTTGATGGTTTCTGACTCTTAGTTCTATAGGCAGTTGGTTCGTTCGGTGGAGCTCATCATAGATTAGCTATTTCTTTTTACTCCACACTGTTTTTAGATCACCAGCCCCTCATGTGATTGGAACTTTTTGTGGAGTGTAGTAGTTGTTTCCCTTCGGATTTTACTGTGAATTGGTGGGCTGGGTAATCTTGCAGTTGTACTTGCAGATGTACCGCCGCTCACCTCTTTCTTGTTTTCCGAGTGTATTTCAAGCGCCCTTTCAGTCCATCCTTTGCAGTAAATTCTTTGAAGTCCTTTTTATGCGTTTACTATTTTTCAGGTGGACAATAGGTTTTATGTACTATGGGTGTACATCTACCCTTCTATTGTTCATTGAACTGTGTTTCCTTTGTTGGTTACAAGTTTCTTGAAAATTTTAACTTCGCATCCTTTGGATTTTTTCAGTTGCTGCAAGTTTGGTTTGCTTTAGTTAGGCGCTTGGTTTGTCTTGAGTGCATGAGTTCTTTGCGGTGCGATACCCACCTCCTAGAATGTTTTAGTTAGTGCTGTAACTGGGGATTTATGATAATTAACTTTCAGAAATCTTCTTACTTCAATTTTTGAGTGAGAAACCAGTTCATCATGGTTTTTTCATCCCAACCTAGTCATGAATTCTATGCTAAGAATAGTTCTTAAGGTAGTGGATTTTTCCATCGACTTTTTTTTTTCCATCGTAGTCTTTAGTGTCCTCTTGTCTGCGTCCTTTAGGCTTTGATTCTCTCGTGTGCTGCGCTCACACGATATTTCAATCCGTCTCTTTGGTTATCATTGATTGGCGTTAGGTTCCTATTCCCGGATCGGGTTTTCTATACCGTTGTTCCCCAACTTTGATATACGATTTTTTCAGTCTTCTCTTTAGGTTAAGTTCTCGGTTCTTTCAGTCACCGTTGTTCCCCTTCCTTTGGTATTAGGATTGATTTCTGTTTGGCCTCCCTGTGATTTTCTGGTTGGTGCCTACTATTCTGGATGAATAGTATTTTTGCGCTTACCATGGATGGTTACATTTCCATTTTGGTCTCAGCTCAGCTCGGTATGACCCAAGTTTTTTGCTGCTACATTTTCGGAGTACTACAGTGGTTTTTGGTTCATCCTTTCTCATCCTTTTATTTTAGACAAGGCTTTCTTCTGGTTTCCTGTTTTTCCGCCGTTCCTTAATAATTTTTGTTTGCTACCAGTTTATGGTTCTATGTCCCCAGTGCCATAGGTGGAGTACTAGTATTGTATGTCACCTGCGTCATAGGTGGAGTATCAGCATGAATAGCGGTGCTCTCGCTTGTTTTATGTCTTGGTGACTCCTTGTGTACTCCCTTAGAACTATCGGTCCTGACAGTACTATGTCAGCTTCCTGTTGACTGCGTCATCGGTTCTTCTGACACGCGCTGTCTAGCCTGTACCCTGATCAGGTTCCAGGCTACCGCCCCCTTTCCTCCACTGGTGCCCCTTAATGGGTCTCCTGTGCTTGTAACTTATTCTCCGCATTTATAGATTGGCGTGCTGCACACACAAAGTCCACTCTCCGGAGTGTTATCCAAGCTGATAACCTCTAAGCAGATTGCGAAACATTCAATCCACCTGCGTCAGTTTTTTAGCAGTGGTCCCCAAAGGGACAATTAATTATATAGCAAAGCGTGTTTTAGAATTGTCCCTTTGGGTACCACTTTTACAATTTCACAATTCACCCCGTGGGTCAAGCAGACGTCTGCCTGAGACTACACGTGTTCCCCATGCGTCTCGAAGCGCGCGCGTAAGCAGGTCAGATCCTACACGTGTTTCCGCGAGTCATCAGCTGAATTCCACTGCCCCACTCCGTGGGTCCCGCGATTCCCCTTTCATAATCCCGAAATAGTTGTCAAGCAGACTTCTGCTTGAGGTTTGTTTCTGTAGAGAGAGGAGAATGTTACACACACAGCAAAACAATGCTGCTACTGTAGAGAGAGAGAGGGAACGTTACATCCATCTGGGGGAGAGGGGGAACGTTACATACTCAGCAAAACAATGCCGAGACCTATATGGATCACAGTTGTTTACACTCGTTTTTATTAAAACAATAGTTTAGTTGCTAATCTGTCAACGGGGTTGTAGCTCAGTTGTATAGCGTGAGGTTAAGCCAATTTTCTTCATTCCTTGATCATGTCGCCCACTGATGGGTTCGAATCTCGGTACCTCCAGTGTTTTGCCAAAGTTCCACCTTCAGTTATCAAGTTACCTGAGTTAATTAAGTTAACTAAGTTATTCATTTCCTGGCTGCGGATATCTTGACTGAAGACGCGTCCACCGCGATCCACAGCTGTCACGATCATACGACGAATTGTCACAGATCCAAGTGTTGTTCCGTCTTTCATGTCAATGTTGATGAGATGCGTTATCCAGGACGAAGGTCTACTCGCGCACATAGTGGCCTGCTGTATGGCTTTCAACACCTTGGCATTTCCAGTTTTGGCAGGGGCTTTGAGGATTTTCGTCTCCACCACGAAAGTGTGTTGATAGCATGTGAGAATACAAGGGCGTCCCCGTTGGCGCGCTTGAAGCAGCCGTCATCGAAGACGTACTCCACAGCGACGAGGAACAAACGTGACGATGGGGATGTGTGGTGTTTTTGTTTAATTAGGTGGTGCAATGCGTTATACTCCAAGACGCGTGGATCGCCGGAAGTACCGATGACGTCCGCAGTGCATTGAGACGGCTTACATTCGGCGTGGAGGCGGTCAAGAAACTTGGATGTGTCGAGACTGTCCATGTCCAGTGCCCTTCCTAGTTGGCGGACTGGTTTGAAATGGGGCTGACAAGTTTGTCGGCATCGCGTCGATGAAGACTCTTTTCTTCGCGCATACGTGGATGTGGCAATGACTCCAATCTCAAAAGAAGGCTTTACATATCCGTCTGTGTGGCGTGTGGAAAGAGAGAGAGAGAGATAGAAAGAGAGAGAGAGAGACAGAGAGAGAGAGAGAGAGGGGATAGATATTTGCGTGTGTATGTATTTTGGCGTTATTTGTAGATGGAAGAAAGGAAAGAGGAGGGTGGTGTGCGAATGACGCGCTAAGGAAGAGGATGATGAGGAGAATAAAAGAAAATATGCAGTCTCGGTGCGAGGAGGTCCTTTTATGATTCCCGGCGATCGTACCTCCAGCAATACACAAGGATTGGGCATGCCTGTGTACGCAAAGCGCCGTCCCTTTAATCTGAGTGAGTGAGTGATTGAGTGATGTACGATGAAGAGGAGTCTACATGTGTTTCCGCCGTTTGCCGTGTGTCCGCCTATACATTCGACAGTGTTCCGCCGTTTGTTGTGTCCCCGATACATTTCGACAGTGTTCCGCATCTTGTTTATGTGTCATGAGCGGTCCTGCGTGATGCCATTCGTGTCCCGATACATTCGACATGTGTATTGCACGGTCTGCGACATTGCGTGGTGTCCCTCCGATACATCGCCATGTTTCCGCATCTTGTGTCTGCGTGTGCCATTAGACAGGTGGTTCGCCGTTTGCGTGTGTTCCTCCTCCGGCTGGACCACGTCATATCCTAGGACACGTGTGTGGTCCGGCGAGTCCGAGTGATCCCCTGCCCCACTCCGTGGTCCCGCGATTCCTCTTTCATTATCCCGGGAATGTTTGTTAAGCAGACGTCTGCTTTGAGACTACGCGTGTTTCCCTCGCTCATGCGAAGCAGGATCGCGGAATCAGAGGCATGACTCCTTAATTTGGGGAAGGGGATTTCGTATTGTTTGGCAAAGATCCTCATTGAACGCCTGTCACCCCCCCCCCCCCCCATGATCGTATGTCAGGGAAGTAGGAAGGGAAGGGGGGGAGGAAGGGTGGCAGAAAAGGATCAGAAAAAGGTGAAAGAGAGGAGGGAAGGGGAAGAAGAAGGAAAGAGGGGGTAGGGGAGAGGGGGGGGGAGGAAAAGGAAAGAGATGGGGGTAGGGATTGGGGGAACGAGGAGAGGAGGGGAGGGAGAGTGAATAGAAGGGAAGGGCGAAGAAGAGAAGGGAGGAAGTAGGGAGAGCAAAGAGGGGGGGGGGGGAGAGAGGGAGGGATGGGGGGGGGGTAGAAGGAGGGAAAAGAGAAGAAGGAATTGGGAAGGGGGGAAAAAGGGGAGGAGAAAGAAGGAGGAGAGGAGGGGAAAGAAGGGTGGGAAAGGGCAGAAGATGGGGATGGGAATTCCATTGGCTTGCAGTCATGCTTGACGTTCGTAACTCATTTGCGTCCAAGTGCTGTCTGCGCTCGTCAGTCTAAATCTTCAGTCTAGCAAACATATCTTATTTCGTGCGCGCTCAATCCTCAGCTCAGTTCTCCAGATATTCACTATCGAGAAGCATCTGTCCGCCTTCTTTAGAAGTGCTCAGTCTCAAGCTCAAGCTTCAGTCTGAGCCGCATACCCTTATTTTCGATCGCGCTCAGATCTCACTCAATCTTCATCGAGCTAGTGTAAATAAAAGCGAAGGTAGCTATGCAGATAGGTATTAGTAGAAGAAAACACTTTTAATCATCTTGATTGATTGTTTAAGAATTAGGCTTCCCTTGTTGTCCAGAATAGCGCAAGATAGCTTTCAACTTCCATTCCGTACATTACATTACATTTGATGGCCGGAAGCAGTAGTACTAATTGCATGCATCAAGAAAATTATTTATTTGAACACCAGCAATCTCCCTGGTGTGCGGGTCTAGTTGTTTGCATGTAAGGTAATCAACTTTCAGATTGTTGAAGTCTTCACATATCTCCCTGTTCAGGTTCAATCGACATGTATCTTTCCTCCTCAATTCTTAGTAATTTCCTGGCTGGTGGATATCTTTGACAGAAGACGGCGTCACCGCGATTCACAGCTGTCACGATCATACATAAATTTGTCCACCTATCCAAGTGAGGTTCCGTCTTTTTCAGGTCCATGTTTTATGAGACTTGCGTATCCAGGACAAAAGTCTAGTCGCGCACATGAGTGGCCTTCTGTATGGCTTTTCACACCTAGTTGTCATGTCCATACTGGGCCAGGGGGGTCTTTGAGGAATTTTCGCCTCCACAACGAAAAGGGATGTTGATAGCATTGGGGTGAGAATACAATGTGCGCCTCGCCGTCTGGTGCGCTCTGCATCAGCCTTCTCGAAGAAGTACTCCGCAGCGACTAGGACAAACTGACGTGTGGAGATGTGGTGGTGTCTTTGTATTTAAGTAAGGTGAAGCAATCGTTATCTTCAATATGCTGGATCACACGTAAACATCCCCGATGACGGGTCTCACCAGTGTCATGGTAGAACGGCTGACATTCTGGCAGTGAGGCGATTCTGAACTTGGTTGTGGGAGGGATGCCGAACTTTCATTTCCATCGACAATCACCGCCTTTCCTGATTTTTTGCGACTGGTTTTGAAATGGGCTGACAAAGCGGAGATATCTACTCGGTTGGGGTGAGGAGGTAAATCCTGGAGCATCGCGTCGATGAATAACTCTTTTTCTCGCGAAACTCACGCATGGATACTGGTATGGATTGTGCGTTGTCTAGAACTCGTTTTATAAAGCGCACTACGAACAACTTGTCGTACGTAAAAGCCGCATTGAGTCTTAACGCAACCGCATTGCACAATGTTGGCTCGTACTCAAAAGAAGCCGCTTATCCAAGCGGCTCTGCTGACAATCCTAGTGGAATTTCTGAAGGGGGGGTATGGCGGGCACCGAGGACTGTCTACTTACTTTGGCTGTGATGCTACGGCCCAGTAAGACCTTGCCCCCTAACCTGCTCGCCAATGTCCATTGGGGCGTATAAACGCGATGACCTACCTCAAACCCCTTAGTGAGAATCAGGTGCGCTCCTCCAAACGGTGCGCATCATCATGGGCGATCGCGTCGGTGTGTACCTTTCAGCACCGAGGTGTGGTTGGTGACAAATGTTTGACGCCAATCCTTCACATCTCAAAGACCGACGTTGGTCTGTATAAATTGATCCGTTTGTAATGCTAAGGCAATAGCAACGCAATACTTCGTTGCACTCCTGCCCACCTAATGTCATCAAATGTAACATGTCCACGTACTTGAGCGAAGTCTTTGCGTCAGATACGATAGATGTTGCACCAAAGCGCGTATCGGCTGTCCGGCCTCATGTCGCCAACCGATCTTAGAACGCTGGCATGTTATGCTTGCGCTCACCACGGACATTCGAGTCATAAGGCGTCTGGATTCCACTTGATTCCGACACCTCCTGCTTTTCTGATCTGAAGAAGCACTTGGTGGCGGGCTTGCAAGATGTCTTCGAGCTTGTCTGGCTGAACTTATGGGCGTGGCCAAGTGCCCCCTTAAAGTATTGAGGCTAGCCATTGTACGGCTGTAACTCTGTGACGGACTTTTGCGGTTCTTACACTCGTTTTTTTAGGCGCACAGGGCAGAACCTTGTCGTCGAGCTAAATCCGGGCCGCTATGATGACCGATCGCGTACCGCAACTCTCATACAGGGCATCCTATCCCTCAAGGCGTAACCAATTGTTTTCGCAGGGCCTCGACTTCACAACTAGTCCGCAATCTGCAATTCCCCTGCCCCCACTCCGTTGTCCCCGCGATACACCTTCATACTCCCGGCATAGTTTGTCAAAAGCAACTAGTCTGCTTGTAAGACACACTGTCCCATGCGCATCGAGCGCGCAACGCGTGTAACCAAGTCATATCCTACACCAGTGTCCCTCATGCGCTCTCGACAAATACAACCCTACTTGACTGCACTCCAGGCCAAGCCACCCCCGCCATGTCAATCTTAATACAAGGTACCGTCAAATACTATCCCCACTGTCTTCTTCTGTGCACGAACTGCAGTGTTTCGGGATGTATCCATCGAAATCCGTAAAGCTAATTCCCGAGGGTGATACGCATTGTTGTGGTAGGGAGCAGCATGCGTAACTCCGAAAGCTGATCCGATGGTGAGTTCAATAGTATGCACAGCCGATCGAATGGCTAGTCATGTGTTACTGTGCATTGCTATTGCTGCTAGTAGTTAGTTTGGCTGCAGGCTTGCAGCGCTATGGCTCCACTGTCGAAAGCATTATCGGGCATTCATGGTTACTTCAATTGCGCTATTATTGTGCGCAGGCTTGCATTGAGACTCTATGGCTCCACCTGCGAAAGCATTATCCATGTATGGTTACATAAATACTACGTTCATGTGCTAGCATTAGTATTTGCGAGGCTTAGCTATCCGAGTCTTGGCTCCACCTGCGAGCATTATCCAGTCATGTTACTGGTACGTTTCATTGCTTGCGAGTATTTGTCGGAAGTGCGACGTGGTGTGATTGCAGCTGTGGCTTTGTGTCGTAGCTCTTGGCTCCACTGCGAAGCATTTCTCGCAGTATTGATTGCGCGAAATTGTCCTGGCTGCGAAAGTCAATGAGCTGACCACATCCACCGATGTTCGCAGGCACTGAATGGGGTGGCTATGGAAGAAGAAAGGGTCTATCAAGATCGGCTCCGAACTGCAATGTGATAATGTCATTTCGAGTAGTAGGAATTTTTGCCGTACATAACTCATGGCAACTTTTGCATCAACATCGACGAGGATGGTGGCGAGGATGTCGACAGAGAAAAGGGGTTTCGCTGCGGATTTGAAGCACTCGTCTCACACCAGTTTCAGTGTCCTAATTATGTTGCCGATGTTTTGCTAATGCCTCTCCCTGTTCGCTGGTGACTATGCAGGGATTTGCCCTGCAATGCAGTGGATTTGAGCAGTCGATCACTGACTACATTCGGAGGTGCCTGTAAACTGGTGGTGTCATGCCCACGTTAGCAGTGCGGCGGGTGGGGGCTTGAGGTTGAGAGGTGGGGGATGGAGATGGGGATGGATGGAGATGGAAAAGCTGGAGATCATTGATTTCTAGCTAATGTGTAACCAGTGCCTCCCCGCCCACTCTTCTCCTTGTGCCCCACTCATGTCCCTATGACACTCCAGGTAGTTTGCTCTTTGTTCTTTTGAATTTTCATATGAGTCGTTCTGGAGTCTCTAATTCTGAGAGACATTTTAAAAAATCCGCCCGGAGAGGAAGGAACTCTCCAGTTAGCATGCCATCGTCCGCACGCTCGTGTATCCGTGGGCGGAGCAGGAGTAGTGGGCACTTCTATTTCCTGCATAAGATGTTGTCTTGCAAGGATTGGGTGCAGATGATTTTCCATAATCAACAAAAGAATAAGAGAGGATCCTTAACATCATGCATAATCATTGCATAACCTGATAGAACTGGGTGATCGCAAATCATCCTTTACCTGTTCTACAAAATTAGTGCATGTACCCCCATGACAGTAACCACACGTCAATAATGTGCTCCATTTATGTAAACAAATGCACACGTAACAGGTATCAGCTCATTGTATTTTCCGAGTGTGGCAGCTGGATATCATGAGATAAATGTGGGACTAACATAGCCCCTCATTCAAATGTTATAGGGTTATGCACATCAATACTGGACAGCGATTTTTCATGGCTAGCCCATATCGATCCCCATGTCGGTGGACGATGGCTTAGCTGTCTCAAAGTGCACCATGGTCTAGACAAAGTTGTTGGGGCTCGTCGTAGTCGGCTAGAGGCATTGGACGAAGCAGCATACCTCGTTTTTTGTTTGTTGGTTTTTTTTGGTCCCAATCACGTATTTTGTATTGTACTACATCAATGGTGGGGCCTGCATGGTATTTCTCGCGTGGAGTCGTTTGTGCCAACATGGATCCTCTGCACTGCTTCTCAGACTGAAAACCTGGCGTGCGGTACACTTTCTGAAGTTGGTGTGAAACCTTAGAAGACTCATCTATAACCAACTCACTATTAGATATTTCATTGGACGAGACATGCGACACCTCTGCCGCTTGCAAGTCATGGACTGAATTGGCTACACGTTCCCTCCACTGTGTATACTTTGATCGTCTGTTGACTAGTGTTGATCCTATCCGGTATGATAGGAACACCCTGGAATTCTTGTACATTCAATCTTGACACTTCACACTCCGCCAGTAAATAAATGTTGCAAAATATTCACTGACTATCTTGCTTAATGGGTTAAGTAAATCAGGATGGCTTCCAAAAAGCATTAAGGCTATGATAATTCCTAAAAAGAGAAACAATGGATGAACGTCGTTGTCGCTTAGAGATTAGTTCAAAGTCGCTCACAGATTGTCCAATCGTTTCTCCCACTCACCCCGTTTCTAGATATAGATAGAGTTTGTTTTCGCGTCTAAGACTGCTACAATGCATCCGATCTGACCGGGGAGATTGCTCTGAAGACAATTCAAACGAAATCACAGCGTTGATTTACCTTACAATCACACAACTAGAGAACACAACGCGAGATTGTCGTGCCTGTGTTTCAATAAATGATTTCTTGCATGCAATTAATAACATGATCAAACGTGTCCATAGAGTATCGAAAAGCCCCCGTTTGCTAACCTTTCGTACCTACATTCAACTGAGTGCTGCACTTTCTAGAATTTTGCAGTAACATAAACTGCACTTGAACAAGTATCGATTTTACGATTAATAAGCAATATAAATGAAGGAAAAATCACAGGGCCTTTGTAGAATTCGGCCGTTGAACCCTCGAGCGAAATACTAAAATGAAACCGCTAAACTGAAATCCCTCTTGCACCGCTACACGTGCCCGCGCTCCTCCCTTCCAGAAATTCAACTAGGGTGTCAAGCAGAAGCCTGCTTTTACAACGACTTTATCTTGAGTATTGATAATTTAATTTCTGCGATTTTTTATCGACTTTTTAGGGGGGGGAACTAACCTTTTGTTTTCCAAATAGGGGGCCTAGCATCTTCCCTCATCCGGTGATACCAGGAGGCAAATAGTACATTCCCTATTAATCCAATTAGCATGTCAACTCCCTGGACGCCCCATGGATCAACCCCATGCTGCCTCCCATCCCTCCCTGCACCAGAGCGGCATGGCCACTTGTTTGATGACGTATATTCATCACCAAGTCGATATCGGCTCCAGCTCGGTGAGTCTGTCATGCAATGCGTGTGAAGGACTTGCAGGGCAGGTCGCTGAAGCCCCGATTCT